>ML356882.1:0-89595 GCA_005239505.1 Nicotiana paniculata
CCCTTGTACTGCATTGCATATTTACTGTTGAGATATATCATGTGCTGAGCCGAGGGATCTCTTAATGGTACGCTCGGACTGCCCGTCAGTCTGAGGGTGAAATGTTGTGCTCAACTCTACTCGGGTACCCAATTCACGCTGAACTGCTCTCCAAAAGTGTGAAGTAAACTACGTACCTCGATCAGAAATGATAGACACAGACACACCATGAAGGCGAACAACCTCCCGAATATATAACTCATCCAACCGCTCTGAAGTATAAGTACTTGTCACAGGAATAAAATGTGATGATTTAGTCAGCCTATCCACAACCACCCAAGCTGCGTCGAATTTCCTCTGAGTCCGTGGGAGCCCAACAACGAAGTCCATAGCGATACGCTCCCACTTCCACTCAGGAATCTCTATTTGCTGAAGCAAACCATCAGGTTTCTGATGTTCATACTTTACCTGCTGACAATTTAAGCAATGAGCCATATACGCCACAATGTCCTTTTTCATCCTTCCCCACCGATAATGCTGCCTCAAATCTTGGTACATTTTAGCTGCACCAGGGTGATACAATATGGTGACATCATAATATTTTAGTAATTCTAACCATCTCCGCTGCCAAATTTAGATCTTTCTGCTGGAATAAGTACTGGAGGGTGCGATGGTCATTAAAAACCTCACACGGCACGCCATAAAGATAATGCCTCCAAATTTTCAATGCATGCACAATGGTTGCCAACTCTAAGTCCTGAACATGGTAATTTTTCTAATGGACTTTCAACTGACGAGACGCATACGCAATCACCCTTCCATCCTACATCAATACTGTTCCAAGACCTACTCGGGAAGCATTACAATACACCGTGAAAGACCCCGAATCTGATGGTAACACTAACACCGGTGCTGAAGTCAAGGCTGTCTTGAGCTTCTGAAAGCTCCACCCACACTCGTCTGACCATTTGAATGGAACACCCTTTCAGCTCAATATGATCTTAATAGTTGTTCATAATAAATTAAAGAATCACCCAAAAACTTCATGTAACAATAATCCCCTTTCTACCCTTTACAATACTGATAACGAGATGCGATTCATGAAGACCTCATAATTATATACCCGAATTAACTGTCTCATTTAACGCCACACGGGCGTGCACATACCTCGTAGGTCAAAGCTCAATAATTATAACACGAATTTGGAAAATCTTGCACAGTTAATTAATTAATTTATCTATTTACTTACTATTAGTATTACTTTTATTATTGTTTTTATACATAAGTTGTTGAATAATCCTAACATGCATGAATCCCTACCAGTACTATAGTAAAGTTTTAATTCACAAGGGAGAATTTAGAAACAAGAATTTCCATCACAAGGACCTCGTCCTTACATAAATTCCACCGCGGCTCGTAGCCCGATTTAAACATATCAAATCTATTAAAATGCAAGTATCTCGCCCTCAATTCTGAGTCACAAGTAGTATGCATATCGTGCCAATCGATACTTTCCATTTTTTTTTCTTCTTTTAAATATTTTTCGTTAAAATTTTTTTTAACACGTAATGATAAACATAACTATCTCCATAAAGTTTCTCAATACAAGTATTCGCATAAGTAGAATTTTTTTTGAGTTACGAAGTTCATCCGAGAGTGGAGCATATTAGAAGAATTTTATTAGATACACATAACCGAATTATGTTCAGGAAATCATCACTCTATAATAATTAGAGATTTTTCTTGTAATGACATCATTTAATATAATGACCTCAACCATACCATAGAAAGTATATCAACAGGCTGGGTCTCCACCTCTAGGAATCTATCCTCCACCTCTAACATTCTGGCCTCTACCTCTAACTACCTGACCCCTACCCCTTGCTGGCTGGGCAGGTGGTACTGGAGCTGGTGCTGGAACTATAGCATGAGAACCATGCTGCTGAAACTGATTACCCGCGTAATTCGGACAAGTCCTCCGGACATGCCCATATTCACCACACTCGAAACATCCCTGCTGAAGAGTATGCTGACCCAGACGAATCAGCTGACCACGCGGAACACTCTGCCGAGGAGGTGCTCTAATAGGATCTGAAGGAGCACTGTAAACTGGCTGAGTAGAAGGAGGCAGATAAGAACCACGACCAACCGAAGTACCATGTGAAGCCTGTAGTGTCGAATGAAATGGCCTCTGCTAAATGAAGTCCCGCCTCCAAACAAGGCACCACTGAAACCACCGGAATGGCGAGGTCTCTTGTCTGACCCCTGACCTCCCATCCAAAGAACCGAATCAACCCTCCTAGCTATATTAGCTGCATCCTGTAAAGAAATCTCAGTCCCTGTCTCCTTGTCCATTTGCAACCTGATGGGCTGAGCAAGGCCATCAATAAACCGTCTGACTCTCTCTCTCTCTCTCTCTCTCTCTCTCTCTCTCTATCTCTCTATCTCTGTGGGCAATAAGAGAATGGCATGCCTAGCCAAACCCACAAAACGAGTCTCATACTGGGTCACAGTCATGCTGCCCTGCTGAAGTCGCTCAAACTGACGACGCTTCTCCTCTCGGGTAGTAACAGGCAAGAAATTTTCCAAAAAGAGATGAGTGAACTTATCCCAATTCAGAGCAGGTGATCCAATTGGCCTAGTCAACAGAAATTCCCTCCACCATTTCTTGGCGGAACCAGTCATCTGAAAAGCAGCAAAATTGACCCCATTGGTCTCCAAAATACCCATATTACGCAGAACCTCATGACAACTGTCCAGATATTCCTGAGGATCCTCTGAAGTAGGACCACTGAAATGGACATGGAATAACTTAATGAACCTGTCAAGTCTCCACAAAGCATCGGTAGACATAGCTGCCCCATTAACGAGCGACACTGCTGCAACTGGCTGAATTACCCCAACGGGATTGGCTACGGGGTTTGAACCTGAGCAGTAGTCTGAAATGGAGTGTGGGTAGCAGGAGTCTGGACCCCTCCTCCAGCCTGAGATACAGTTGTTGCAATAGGGAATGTGCCCGTCTGGGCCACACTCTCCATCAAGACCACTAACGGACCAAAGCATCCTGAAGAACTGGGGTAGCAATAAACCCCTCAGGAATCTGAGATGGCCCTGCTGGAACGGCCTGAGCTGGAAGCCCCTCATTAATTTCAATCTGAGGTTCCGTAGCTGGGGAAGCTGCCTGAGCAATGGGCTGAGTCCTGCCCCTGCCTCGGCCTCTGGTGCGGCCTCGGCCTCTCTCCCTGGTGTGGCCTCGGACTCTGCCCCTAGTAGGAGCTGCTGCTGCTGGAGGACCGGAATGCTGGTCAGCAGAAGAAAAAGCACATGTTCTCACCATCTGAGAGAGAATAAAAGAATCTAATCAGTATTTGGGATACTATTATCGCACGATAGAGTAGAAATAAAATGGAGTTGTTTCCTAACTCAATAGCCTCCGAAATATAAGTACAGGCGTCTCCGTACCGATCCTTCAGACTCTACTAAGCTTGTTCGTGAATTGTGAGACCTAAGCAACCTAGTGCTCTGATACCAACTTGTCACGACCCAAATTCCCAACTTTAGGGATCGTGATGGCGCCTAACACCACACTTTCTAGGCAAGCCAATGTTAGAGTTCGCTTAACTATTTCCTTTAATTAACAATTTAAACTGGATAAAATAATTTTAAATTAAACTTGATCTAATGGCTTTCAATAAGTAATTCCAAATATAAAATAATAAACAATCAGTTAAAGCGAGCCACAAACTAATTATATAAATAAACCTAGAACTACCCCAGAGTCTGGTGTCACAATTCACGAACTACTAAGGAATGCTACAAATACTGGGATGAAAGAAATAATACAACTTCCTGAATATAATAAAATAGTTTTATAGAAAATGGGAGAAGAGTGTTGGGATCTGCGAACGCCGGTAGATATACCTCGTGTCTCTGAATAAATGAATAGCCGCTCTAAATATCTCTACTGCTGGTCGGTACCTGAATCTTCACAAAAGAGTGCAGAGTGTAGTATCAGTACAACCGACCCCATGTACTGAGTAAGTTCCGAGCCTAACCTCGACGAAGTAGTGACGAGGCTATGGCGGGGCATTAACAACATATAACCTGTGACAATAATATATGAAGCAAGAATGAAAAGTCTAAACAAATAAATAAACACTACAACATCAATAAAATAACTTAGCCGCCTTTTTCCAGGTCTCAGCTATAACCAATACTCAATTAAATCTCCAAGTTTCCAAACTTCACTTTAAAATAATCACATGTACGAAATATAAGAAAAACCGTAGAGTAAAACAAGAATTTCCAAATCCTTAAAATTTAAAAATCAGTAAAACATCATTATTCCCCATTTTCACTGTCTTGTTGCGGCGTGCAACCCGATCCCATATATTCACCCTTATTGCAATCAATTTATTCACCCCTATCACAATCAATTATCCACCCCTATCACAATCAATTATCCACCCTTATCACAAACCCTTTATCACAACCCCCTTATCACAATCAGTTTTGTTTATTCATAAAAATCTTTCACAGTGCAGGCGGCCAAGCCTTTCACAATACATTTATATCAACAATTTCAAACAGAAAACAGTATAGCTCGTAAGCTTTAAACAATATCATCCCACAATAAAACCAGCCAAAATATATATATCACCTCTGTAACATTGTCAACCCAACTCAGTCTTTATGTACCATGATAAAATTGAGAGAACATCCAACACTTTTAGCACACTTACAACAATAATTGGAAATAATCAATTGAGGCCAAATAACCACGTGAACCTCAACTATCACGAAACAGTTAAACAACATTTCTCGCAACTTCCTCAATAATGTCAAAATGAAACAAACATGAACATAAATATATATACTTCGTAAAAACAATGCCAAACCGCTCAACCGTTTTGTACCATAAGGAAACCAGTTAAAACAACCAATACTCTTTCCAAAATAACCACAAAAATATTTAACAACAAACTAATAAGGCCAAGTAGTCATAGAAACAATAATGAACAATTAAAACAAGAATCAATTAAGTTGGGAACGGGAAAGGGATCATGTTTAACATGTAACTTGGTGGTGCATAGATACTCGTCACCTCACCTATACACCACACACATGCATTTCACATAGCAAACAAGTGGGGGTTCCTATTCCCTCAAGTCAAAGTTGGACCAAACACTTACCTCAATTTCTTAGGCCACTCACTGCTCAATTATAGCTTTTCCTTTAGAATCTTGCTCGAATCTAGTCATAATTAACTCAATATTATCAATCAATGCTAAATGAACTAACTTTATTGAAAATCATAATTTTTCCTAAGTATTCTGAAAAAGGTGAAAACCCGGCCCGGCCCTGCTTGGTCTAAACTCGGGGTTCGGACCATACCCATTCACCCACGAACCCAAATATACAATTAGTTTCGAAATCCGACCTAAATTCGAGGTAAAAATTTGATTTTTACAACATTCCATAATTTTACCCAAACCCTCAATTTTCACCATGAAAATTCTTAGTTTTTGTTTTAAAAGTGATTAAAAACAGTAAGGAATTGAAAGAACAAAGTCTAGAATTGATTACCAATACTTTGGGGATGAACCTTGGTGAAGCAAATTATCTCTAGGGCTTGGTAGTTCGAAAAATGATTGAAAAATAGGTTATGTCCGTGTTTAACAGTGTATTTATATGAATGGGCAGGCCTTCTATGTGATCGCGGAAGAAGGGATGCGATCGCATAGAATAAAAAAATACCCCCTGAAATTTTCACTATGCGATCGCGGAAGAAATAATGCGATCGCATAGAACAAAAGTTGTCCCTAGCAATTTTCACTATGCGAACGCGAAGAATTAATGCGATCGCATAGAGCAAAAAAAGACCCCCACAATCTACACTATGCAATCGCGTAGAAGGTTATGTGATCGCGTAGCACTAATTTACTGCGCACCAGAAATAGAAAACTAGCAATTTTTCTTAAGTTCAAAACATCCCGTGGCCTATCCGAAACTCACCCGAGCCCTCGGGGCTCTAAACAAAACATGCACGCAAGTCTAAAAATATCATACGGACTTTATCGTGCGATCAAATCATGAAAATAACACGTAAAACTATGAATTAAACCTCAAAACTCATCATTTTCATCAAGAACTCTTATAGTTCATAACTTTTCAATCGTATGTCCGAATCACATCAAACGAACTCCGTTTTTCACCAAATTCCACAGTGAGCCTTTAAATATCATAACAAATCTGTACCAAGCTCCAGAACCAAAATACGGGCCCGATACCAATGATTTCAAACATTAATTCTTTTCTTTATTTCATTAATATTTCAGCAAAATAATTTCTTTCAAAAATTGATTTCTAAGGCTCGGGACCTCGGAATTCATTTCCGAGGATATGCCCAAGTCTCATATTTTATTGCGGACCTCCCGGGATCGTCGAAACATAGATCCGAGTCCGGTTATTCAAAATGTTGACTCAAGTCAACTAAAACCAAAATTTTTTAATTCTAAAAATTATTATTTCTTGTATTTTCACATAAAAGCTTTCCGGTTTCACGTCTGGACTGCGCACGCAAATAAAGGTAGTTAAAATTAATCTTTTATGGCTAAAAAGCCTAGAACAGAGTCTAAATTCATAAAATAACCCCTTGGGTCATCACATTCGGAGATCGTAAAATTCACGATTTCCAAAAAGCTAGACCAATTCGAATAAATTGTTTTTGGCGTATTTAAGATTAAATCCATGTGATTTTCATTCTTGCTTTATATCATATCAAATTAGATCATCATGTTCCATATTTAATACAAATATAGCCGAATATAAAGAACAATTTTTCATATTTATTACAAATTCAATTTAATAAACTACTTGAAAACTCATCTAAACGACCTCAAAATACCGAAAAATAGCATGATACACTGCATTGCTGTGATTTTTACTCACTAGATCGTTTTCGATGAACCTACCAAGTTTCAAGTCAATCAGAGTTCGTCAAATTCATGACCACCAGCCTGTAACCAAACTCAGAGAATAACTGTTTTAAGCAGTTTCATGAATTAAAATAAATATGATATTAATTTCTATTTTTCTTATAATTATACTATGAGCTCAAGGCATATATTATGTTCTTCCCATTTCTATGATAAATAATACCTCCTTTTGCAATAAATTATCCTTTTATTAAACACACAATAACCTAAGATATTATATTTTCTCCCATTTTGGTGAAAAACCAATTTCACTTCTCATGGATGGAGTTTGTGTCACTAGTACTCAAAGATAAAACTCTTTGTCTAGTTAAAACCTCCAAAATTACTGTAGATTTATCAAGGAAAAATTTCACATGTTCCATTAAGCATAGTCAATGACTCAAATAAATATACCATTTTTCTGGATCCTACTTATTAATCATAATGTTCAATCCATGAATCGACATAATTACACACGTATAAATTTATTAAGAAATTTTCATGAGTTCAAATAAACAAATGAAATAGGATAGAAATACCGCTCGACATATACAACAACAACTCTCAAAGTACATACAAATTTTTCCCATGACCCGGAACAACATAAGTCACAAGTTTCTAAGAATTTACTATATGTTCTATTGATTCTTGTTTAGAAGTAACAAAATAAGAACTACACGAAAAGGAAGAGGGGAACTCCTACGTTTTCGGACGCGGCAAATGTATCTCGAAGTCTCGTAGCAGCAGCAGCAGGTGCACGACTAATAATGAGGCTGGAATGATGTACCTGGATCTTCACACGAAAACATGTGCATAAGAGTAACATGAGTACACCAAAATAGTACCTAGTAAGTGTCAAGTCTAACCTCGGTCGAGTAGTGACGAGGTCAAGTCAGGCCCATTGGTAAATAATAAATGAAGCAGAAAATATACAGTGAAATAATAGACAAGAATTTAAGCAAAAGGAAACACAACAAATAGAAGTTCAACACACAGAGTAAATAATAATGGATCTCCCGAGATACCGTCTCGTAGTCCCAAAAGTAAATACGCAGGGAGAACTCCCGAGGTACCTTCTCGTAGTCTCAAAGTAAATGTATAGGGAGAACTCCCGAGGTACCGCCTCGTAGTGTCAAAATTAAAGGTGCAGGGGGATCTCCCGAGATGCCGTCCCGTAGTCCCAAAAGTAAATACACAGCTCAGACAAATGAAGATAACATTTACAGCAAGAGAATCTACAGTTTAGACTAGGTACAAATCAAGAAAAGAAGCAGGAATTCGATAAACATGCTGCAAAGAGTTCAATTAAGCAATTAAGACACATAGACATGCTTATCTAGCTAACATGATAACGATACATGATAATATACTCAATTAATATGAAAACAGGTAATTACTCAGTAAAAATCAGGTTTTTGCAACAAATAGCCTATGTACTCACTCGTCACCTCGCGTACGCGGCGCTCAAATATCATATCAATACCAAATCCTAAGGGGATTTCCCCCACACAAGGTTAGGCAAGCCACTTACCTCGAACCAAGCTAAATCAGTAGGTAGCAATGCTTTTCCCACGAATATATGACTCTGAATGGCCCAAATCTAGCAAAAATCAATTACATACCATAAATGTATCTATAAGAAACTAATCTAATCAATGAAATCTAAGCGAGAACCCCCTCACGAACGTGGAAGCTTACTTTGCCTGACCTACGTGAATGCGGGACACTCATTGCGAACGTGTAGGCTAATCACCTGGAGCTCCATCTGACTGTTCCTCTACGCGAATGCGAGGACCATATCGCGAACGTGTAAGCTAAAGTATCCACACAATAGAGAATGCGGGAATCACATCGCAAACGTGAAGAACAACTCAGTTGGTCTCCCAAATACCTTACGCGAGCGCGAGGCCTCTCTCGCGAACGCGATGAAGGAAACTAACAAACTTGACACCAGATTTTTCAGCAATCCCAAGAAGTCCAAAATGATCCGTTAAGCATTTGAAACACACTCGAGGTCCCCGGGACATCAACCAAACATACCAACCAGTCCTAATAGACCCTACGAACATAGTCGATCCCTCGAGTAACATCAAACAACGCTAAAAATACGAATCACCCTCCGATTCAAACTTAATAAACTTGAAACTTCCAATTTCTAGAATTGATGCCAAAACCTATCAAACCACATCCGATTGACCCTAAATTTCGCACACAAGACATATTAAACGTTACAGACCTACTCCAACTTCCGGAATCAGAATTCGACCTCGATATCAAAAAGTCCACTATTGGTCAAAATCTCTAAAAATTCGACTTTCGCCATTTCAAGCCTAAATGAGATACAAACCTCCAAAACATAATCCAGACATGCCCCTGAGTCAAAAATACCCAACGGAGCTAACGGAACCAACGAAACTCCATTTTAGAGTTGTGTTCACACAGTTCCGACTACGGTCAAAATCTTAATACTTAAACTTATGTTTAGGGATTAAGTGTCCTAAAACACTCCGAACCCACAACCAACACCTTCCGAAAAGACACATAAGCAGAAAAAGACATAGGGAAAGCAGTAAACAGGGGATCGGGGCTATGACTCTCAAAATGACCGGCCGGGTCGTTATATCATCCCCCTCTTAAAGCAATCGTTCATCCTCGAACGAGTATAGAGACATAACTAATGCGGTGAAAAGATGAGGATAACGCCTGCGCATATCATGATCGGTCTCCCAAGTCGCCTCCTCGACCGGCTAACCCCTCCACTGAACCTTCACGGAAGAAATATTCTTTTACCTTAGCTTTCAAACCTGCCTGTCCAAAATAGCCACTGGCTCCTCAACATAAGATAGATCCTTGTCCAACTGGACTGAGCTGAAATCCAATACATGAGACCGATCACTATGATACTTTTGGAGCATAGAAACATGGAATGCCGGATGAACTCCTGCTAGACTGGGAGGTAGGGCAACCTCATAAGCAACCTCCCCAACTCGCCGCAACACCTCAAAGGGACCAATGAACCTTGGACTCAACTTTCCCTTCTTCCCGAACTTCATAACGCCCTTCATAGGCGAAACCCGGAGCAAGACCCACTCTCCAACCATGAATGCAACATCGCGAACCTTTCGATCCACATAACTCTTCTGTCTGGACTAGGCTGTGCGAAGTCGATCCTAAATCACCTTCACCTTATCCAGGACATCCTGAACCAAGTACATACCCAATAATATAGCCTCTCCCGACTCGAACCAACCCACTGGGGACCGACACTTCCTGCCATACAAAGACTCATATGGTTCCATCTGGATGCTCGACTGATAACTGTTGTTGTAGGCAAACTCCGCTAGTGGCAAGAACTGATCCCACGAACCTCCAAACTCTATCACACATGCACAGAGCATATCCTTTAATATCTCAATAATGTGCTCGGACTGTTCGTCTATGTGAGGATGAAATGTTGTGCTCGACTCTACTCGAGTGCCCAACTGATGTTGTACAGCCCTCCAGAACTGCGATGTAAACTGCATACTCTTGTTAGAGATGATAGATACCGATAAACAATAAATCCTGATGATCTCGCGGATATAAATTTGAGCCAGCTGCTCGGAAGAATAGGTAGTCATCACATGAATGAAATGAGCTGACTTGGTCAGCCTATCCATAATCACCCAAATTGTATCAAACCTCCGCTGAGTCTGTGGGAGTCTAACAACGAAATCCATAATGATACGCTCCCATTTTCACTCCGGAATATCTAACTTCTGAGGCAACCCACCTGGATGTTGATGCTCATACTTCACCTGCTGGCAAGTTAGGCACCGAGCCACATACTCTACTATGTCTTTCTTCATCCTCCTCCACCAGTAATGATGTCTCAAGTCCTGATACATCTTCGCGGCACCCGGATGAATGGAGAACTGCGAGCTATGAGCCTCCTGGAGAATCAACTCACACAACCCATCTACATTGGGAAGACATAGCCTTCCCTGCATCGACAATGCACCATCATCCCCAATGGTGACCTCCTTAGCATCACCGTGTTGGACCGTGTACTTAAGGACAAGCAGATTGGGGTCATCATACTTAGGCTTCTTGATACGATCATAAAGAGAAGACCGAGAGACCACACAAGCCAATACTCGACTCGGATTAGAAATATCCAATCTCAAAAACTGGCTGGCTAAGGCCTGAACATCCAACACCAATGGCCTCTCTGCTGTTGGTAGATATGCTAATGTAATGACCCGACTGGTCGTTTTGAGAATTTAAGCTCCGTTCGATAGCGTAAGATCTTGAATAGTTTCACATTGTGTATACCGACTTATATTCATGGTTGAATTCAATTACCGGATAATTCGGAGTCGAATTGGAAGAAGAATTTAGTTTCGGAAGCTTAAGCGGTGGAATTTGACCGGAATTTTGACTTTTTATGTCAACGGATCCGGAATAAGTTTTAGATAATGTCAACAGCTTTGTATGGTGATTTTGAGCTTACGTGTGCGTTCATATTTAGAGCTTGAGGTCCGTGGAGTAATTTGAGGCAATTCGACGAAAGTTGGAAAATTTGAAGTCTAAAAAATGGAGTAGTTTGACCACAGTTGACTTTTTGGGATATCGGGGTCGGAATACAATTTCGAGAGTTGGAACAACTCCGTTATGTGAATTGGGATTTGTCTGCAAAATTTGGCATCATTCCGGGTTGAATTGATAGGTTTCGGCACGAGTTTAGAAGTTTGAAGATTTGAAAGTTCCTAAGTTCGATTATTGGTGCGATTCGTAGTTTCGTAGTGTCTTGATGTGATTTGAGACCTTGGGAGAGTCCATGTTAGGTTATATGACTTGTTTGTGTGTTTAGACGGGGTCCCGGGGGCCTCTGGTGTGTTCCGGGAGGGCTACAGGCCAATTCTTCCTATTTTTGAACTGCTATTTTTCTGCTTCTAGCCTCCTTCATGATCGCAAACAGCCTTTCGCGTTCGCGATGTGTTGTTGTAGACTACCTCAATTTCATTCTTCGCGTTCGCGTTTAGCACTTCACATTCGCGAAGCCCTGCATTTTTATTCTTCACGTTCGCATCCCCTCCCCCGCGTTCGCATGGTAGAAATTAGAGGTTGGGGGCCGTTGGTTATTTCTTCTCCGCGTTTGCATCAAGTAGCACACGTTTGTGTAGGGTACTGCCTTTTGTTCAACGCCTTCGCGCGTCGCCTCACACGATCGCATAACACTGCCTACCCCCTTATACTCGATCTCGTACGTCCTTCCTCGATCGCATAGCTCATTTTTTGGCAGAAGCTATTTTCCTTCTACACAATCGCATCCCTTCTCTCGCGATCACGATGCACCAATACCCGGGCGGACAGAATATATTCCAAAATCGAGGGTTAGACCATTTTATTCATATCTTGACTTGTGGAGCTCATTTTTGAGCGATTCTTTGAGGTTTTTTCACACAAATCGATTGGGTAAGTGTTCTGCACCTAGAATCTAACATATTCCATGATTTACTCTTTGTTTTTATCATTTAAATTGTGTTTTTGGTTGGGGAAAGTGTTTTTTTTTTAAGAAAATTTCTAAAATGAAAAACCATGATTTTGAGGGACGAAATGGTATCGGAAATTGGTAATTTTTGTATGGTTGAACTCATATTGGAATGTGTATTCAGATTTTGTAAAATTTGTCGGGTTCCGAGGGACGGGCCCGAGGGTCGACTTTTGGACCGATTTTTAGAATTTGTAAAAGATTGAAGCTTTATTATCCGGAATGGTTCCTTATAAGTTTTATGTGTCTTTTGAAGTTGTTCTAGTTGGTTTTGAGTCATCCTAAGGTCTTTTCACCGAGAAGTCCATTTTAGAGTACCGGGTTGTCGTCCTTGAGGTAAGTATCTTGCCTAACCTTGTGTGGGGGAATTATCCCTTAGGATTTGAGTTTTCTATGTTGATTGTAGTCCGTGTACGCGAGGTGACGAGTGTGTGCTCGGACTTATTTGTAGAAGGTTGACCTTTTAGGGTTCTTACGTCTTTATATTCACCTTGTATGAAGTTGTTCTTGATAGCTTGAGTTCTTATTTGCTAGTTTCCCCTCTACATGCTTGATTAGAGCTAATTGCTCTAGGATCCACCCTTATTGCCTACTTGACTCTGATTTGACTTAACCAAAGGTTTTACCTCTCTATCATCATGCTATATTTTCATAAACTACCTATAATAAATTGAATTGTTGAATATTCCTCATAATCGCTCAACCTCATAAGGGGGTTTAGATAATTTATATCTTAGGCGACTTGTCCTTACTTGGAATTATTTGACTTGTGTTGTCTTCTTATTGTTGACTTGAATTTGTGGATTTGTTGCTGGTCTTGTTTTTCTCTGGTCAAGCTGTTCTCTTTACACTTAGTATTCTTTACCGTGATTATTTCTTGTGAACGATGTTCTATTGTTTCTTTGTGAATTGAAGTTCTTGTATTGATTTATTCGCCGTACCTTGTGTCATTGTCATGGTTGCTTTGTATTTGATGTGGTGATGTACGAGTTTTCTGCATTGCTATAATTGTTGTCTTTGTTTGTTGCAGTGCAAATTTAAATTGGGGACTACAGACGTATTTTGGTTGATCCACCCTGTACTGCATATTGAAATTGGGGACTACAGACGTATTCAGGGAGATCCCCCCTGTACTGTATATTTAAATTGGGGACTACGGACGTATTATGGGAGATCCCCCCTGTACTGCATATTTGCTTTGGGACTACGGACGTATTCGGGGAGACCCCTAGCACTGCATATTTACCTTGGAACTACAGACGTATTCCGGGAGATCCCCCAGCACTGCATATTGTTTTGGGACTACAGACGTATTTCGGGAGATCCTCTATATTGTGTGATAAATTCGGAACTACGGGACGAGATCCCGGTAGATTTTATCAAAGGAATTATGTTTTGAAAGACAATTATTTGGAAAGTCCAATTTGGAAAACATTTATCTTGAATAAATCTATGTTTGAAGGACATTCCTTTGGGAAAGAATATTTGAAAAATGTTTATCTTGAATAAAACTATGTTTGAAGGATATTCCTTTGGAAACAAATATTTGAAAAAAATGTTTATGTTGAATAAAGCTATGTTGAAGGACATTCCTTTGGAAAAGTATATTTGAAAAATGTTTATGTTGAAGAAAACTATGTTTGAAGGACACTTTTTTTGGAAAAGTATATTTGAAAAGCTTTATCTTGAAGAAAACTATGTCTGAGAGACATCTCTTGGGAAAAATATACTTCAAAAAAATTTCCCATAGAAAGGATATTACCTTAAAGCTTTCAAATATAAAAACTTGCGAGTGAAAGTTTACACTCGAAAATTTTGACCATTTTAATTGGGATTTGTGATTAAGGCCTGGTGTGGAGACTAATGCAGTGCTGAGTTACTACTGGCCCTTATTGTGTTGTGATTTTTGGACTTGGGATGTGCTCCCGTCCATCCTTCTATGTATTATTATGATGTCCCGTCGTTATTTTCTGTTCCCTTCCGCATTGTAGTTGTTATGTTGTTAACTATATTGTGTAGTCATTAGATAGATGCCATGTTCTGTCATTCCTATATTTATGCCTGTTCAGTTATTAGACCAGTGGGTGTCTTTACTAGTCCTCGTCACTACTTCGCTGAGGTTAGTCTTGATACTTACTGGAACCGTTGTGGTGTGCTCATTCTACACTTCTGCACATTTTTGTGCAGATCCAGGTATTGATCGTTAGTAGCTGTGCGAATTCTTGTTGTGGAGACTCAAGTTAAACCTGTCATCGCGTTTGCAGGCTTCAGAGTCACCTTCCTATTCTATATTTACACTGTTTTTACTTACTTCCAAACAGTTTTATTTAGAAGTTGTAGAAAACTTTATAGAGCTTATGACTTGTACTACCGAGTTTTGGGAATATGCATTGTATAAAGAATTCTTCATTTCAGAAAAATATTAGATTTTTATTTATTATTGTTGCTATTCCATGAATATTAGGCTTACCTAGTCCTTAAGACTAGGTTTCATCACGATACCCAACGGAGGGAAATTTGGGTCGTGACAACTAAACTCCCCAAATTCCCCGCCCGGTGACTCAAAGCCTCGGCCACCACATTGGCCTTCCCCGGGTTGTACAAAATAGTGATATCATAGTCCTTAAGTAGCTCCAAACACCTCCGCTGATGCAAGTTAAGATCCTTTTGCTTGAATAGATGATGCAAACTCCGATGATTGGTGTAAATCTCACAAGGGACACCGTACAAATAGTTCCACCAAATCTTCAAGGCATGAACAATAGCTACTAACTCAAGGCCGTGGACAAGATAGTTCTTCTCATGCACCTTCAACTGTCTGGACGCGTAGGCAATCACCCTACCATCCTGCTTCAACACCGGGATGAGACCAATCCGCTACGCATCACAATATACAGTGTAAAACCCCGAACCTGTAGGCAATACCAATACTTAGGCTGTAGTCAAAGCTGTCTTGAGCTTCTAAAAGCTCTCCTCACACTCCTCTGTCCACCTGAACGGAGCACCCTTCTAGGTCAGCCTGGTCATAGGTGCTGTAATATATAAGAATCCCTCTACAAAAAAACGGTAATACCCCTCCAAACCATGAAAACTACGGATCTCCAAAGCTGACGACGGTCTAGGCCAGCTCTGCACTGCTTCCACCTTCTTTGGATCCACCTTGATCCCATCAATCGATACTACATGACCCAAGAATTCCACTAAGTCTAGCCAAAACTCACACTTTTAAAATTTTGCATATAATTTCTTTTCTCTCAAGGCCTGAAGCACAGTCCTCAGATGCTGCTCATGATCCTCTCGAGTCCGGGAGTACACCAGAATGTCATCAATAAACACAATGACGAACGAGTCAAGATAAGGCCGGAACACACTGTGCATCAAGTGCATAAAAGCTTCTGGGGCATTGGTCATCCCAAAAGACATCACAAGATACTCATAGTGACCATACCGAGTCCTAAAAGCAGTCTTCGAGATATCTGGCTCCCGAATCTTCAACTGATGATAGCCTGAATGTAAGTCAATATTGAAAAACACCCTGGCACCCTATAACTGATCAAATAAGTCATCCATACGAGGCAATGGATACTTTTTCTTCACTGTAACTTTGTTCAGCTGGCGATAATCAATCACAATATGCATAGAACCATCCTTTTTCTTCACAAATAAGACCAGAGCAACCCAAGGTGACACACTGGGCCGAATAAATCCCTTATCAAGCAACTCCAACAACTGCTCCTTCAACTCAGGAGGAGCCGTATGATATGGAGGAATAGAGATGGGCTGATGCCCATCAACAAATTAATGCAAAAATCAATATCTCTGCCGGGCGGCATGCCCGGAAGATCAGCTGGAAACACATCTTGGAAGTCCCTCACTACTGGAATGGACTCAACTGTAGGGATATCAATACTGACATCTCTCACATAAGCTAGATACATGTCACACCCCTTCTCAACCATTCGTTGAGCTTTAAGAAATGAAATAACTCTACTATGAGTATACTCTAAGGTACCCCTCCACTCTAATCATGGTAAACCTGTCATAACCAATATCACGATCTTAGCGTGACAATTAAGAATAGCATAATGGGGCGACAACTATTCCATCCTCAAGATAACATCAAAGTCCACCATGTTGAGTAATAATAAATCGGCTATGGTCTCAAAACCACTAAGAGAAATCAAACACGACCGATACACGCGGTCCACAACAAGAGAATCTCCCATAGGAGTAGATACATAAACTGGGGAACTCAAAGAATCCCGAGATACGCCCAAATTTGGGGCAAAATAAGAGGACACATAGGAATATGTAAAGCCTAGATCAAATAATACCGACACATCTCTAAGACAGATTGGAACAATACCTATAGTGACATAGTCAGAAACAAATGCCTCTGTACAAGCCGAAAGATCTTAATATCTGGCATGGCCTCCCCCTCTAGGGTGATCTCGACCTCCCCGACTTCCACCTCAAGATTGCTGAGTAGGTGGGGCGATAGCTGGTGCTAAAATAGCTTGAGGACCCGGTGGAGCACGCGGTGGATGAGAAGTCTGTGGAAGTGCACCCCTCCTAAGTCTAGGACAATCCCTCACCATATGGCTAGTGTCTCCACACTCAAAATAAGATCTCAGAGGGCGTGGCTGCTATGACTGACTCGGGCCAGGTCTGCTGGACTGGCTGCTAAAAGCACCCATTGCAGGAGCACACTAGATACCGGTGGTGCATAATAAGGCTCATGGGGCCTATAAGGGGCTGGAACACCACTAGAGGCTGGAAGAGCTGAATGGATGGGGAGACTCACATAACCCCTATCATCGTGAACTGCAGCTGAGGCACGAGTACCACTATAAGTGCCAGACTCTCGAGACCTCTTGGCCTCCCTCTCCTCTCTATCCCGGGCATGCATGCCCTCCAACCTGCTAGCAATACTCACAACCTGCTGATAAGAAATATCCATCTCCAACTCTCTGGCCATCCGGATACTGTGGTGGAGTCCCTCAATAAACCGACGAACCCTTTCTCGAACTGTGGCAACCAAGGTCAGTGCAAGTCGGGTCAAATCATTGAAGCGTACTGCATACTCTGACACAATCATAGCACCATGGCACAACTGCTCAAACTTCATGCGCCATGTGTCCCTGAGGCTCTGAGGGACATACTCTCTCAAAAACATGTCCGAGAACTGAGTCCATGTAAGTTAAGTTGCCTCAGACGGACTACTCAACTCATAAGCACGCTACGACTAATATGCTGCTCCTCTAAGCTGAAAGGTGGTAAAAGAAACCCCACTTTCTCTGTTACGCCCATAGTACGGAGAATACGATGACACTCCTTCAGAAAACACTGGTATCATCTGTAGACAATCTGCTGAAGGTACCGGGTGGTACTTCTTTTACCTCTCAAGTGTGAGCTGCTCCGCCTAAGAAATGGTTGTCCTAGTCTTGTGCTGGACCGTAGCTACCGGCTGCATAGGGATACACTCTGGGGCCTGGTCGACCTGGACCCTCTACTCAGGAGTACGCACTGCGGGAGTCTGTGCCCCTCCCTCAACCTGAGATCTGGCAGGAGCTAATAGAATTAATCCAGCCTGCGCTAACGTGCTAAACATACTCATGAACTGGGCTAGAGTCTCGTAGAGGGCTGGTGCAGCAATAGGCACCTACAGTGCCTGTCCTCCAACTGGAGCTGCTGGGGGATCCTCTTTCCCAGCTCGCATGGGTGCTCTGGCTGCGCTGCGTGGTCATCCTTTACCCTGAAATCTAGCGGCTCTAGCAGGGGGCGCGGGTGCCTGGTCATCATATCCTCTGGTACGGGTCCTCACCATCTGTGAGAAAGAATAGAATATAGAAGTTTAGAATTTTATGTCAACAAATTTCGCACGACAAGGAATCAGAGAAGTATAATACTTACTAACAGTTCCATAGCCTCCCGAAGATAGGTACAGACGTCTCTGTACCGATCTGCGAGACTCTAATAAATCGGCTTGTGACTCACGACACCTTTGAACCTAGAGATCTAATACCAACTTGTCACGACCAAATCTTCCCACCGTGAGAGGTCACGATGGCACCTAGTATCTACGACTAGGTAATCCTAACATTAGTGGAATAACAACGAAATAAACATAACTCTAAACCATTAACAGTAACAGAAATGAAACAGGATAGAAATGTCGTTCAACATATACCATAACAACTCTCAAAGTAAATACAGAGTTTTCCCAAGACCCGGAACATCATAAGTCACAAGCTTCTAAGAATTTACTATATGTTCTAGTTTAGAAGTAACAGAAGAAGAACTACATGAAAAGGATGAGGGGGACTCCTAGGTCTTCGGACGTGGCAGATGTACCTCGAAGTCTCCGTAGTAGCAGCAGGTGCACGACTAATAATGAGGCTGGAATGATGTACCTGGATCTGCACACAAAAATATGTGCAGAAGAATAGCATGAATACACCACAATAGTAACCAGTAAGTGTCAAGCCTTACCTCAGTCGAGTAGTGATGAGGTCAGCTCAGGCCCAATGGTAAATAATAAATGAATCAGAAAATATACCGTGAAATAATAGACAAGAATTTAAGCAAAAGGAAATGCAGCAAACAAAAGTTCAACACACAGAGTATACAGCAGTGGATCTCCCAAGATATCGTCTCGTAGTTGTTGATACCCAATTTTTCCTCAAAATATTTTTTAATTTGCATATATACCTTCAAAATCATGCTTTCATAGCAATTGGTATTTTTCTATATTTATTTTAATTTATCCAGCATTTTATTTCCAATAATTAATTATAAAATCGCATTACAAATGATTTCAAAAACTTTTCTTGATTAAATGTATTATTTTTGGTCCTATTAAGACCAAATTATTTTATAATTAGCCAAATTGGCACTCTTTGGCTACAATTGCAATAAATTTGCAGTTATAGCCTAATCACATATTTTATACTATTTTTTATCCAATAATTAGTCAATTTATATTTTAAATACTGATTATCAGCTATTTTTATAAATTGTTTTAGCCAATTTAAGTAGGTATTTAACAATTAGCCACCATTATCTCAATTTTAGCCTAAAATTGGCCTACCCAATTGAAATAACCCAACAGACCCAAACCCAATTTTTATACTACCCAGCCCAACCCTGATGCAATCTCGACCGTTGATCAATCTAATCAATGGTCCAGATAATCCCTTCCATAATTAAACCTAAAGACTACCCTCCATGTCACGACCCAATTTCGGAGTCGTGATGGCGCATGTCGTGGAACCAGGCAAGCCGCCCTTTTTAACTAAGCTAAATTCAATTTCTAGTAAAAATACAATTTTAAACGAATTTAGTGATAATACTAAGAATCTGAAGTTTAAAAACAATATTTGAAAAACTAAATTTAAACCTCCAACCCCGGATCTGGTGTCACTCACTCATGAGCTGCTATATATATAAAAATAGAGAATGAAGAAATAGACAACATAGTCTCAAAATAAGTGCAACAGGTGGAATAAGGAAGAGAAGACGAGGTCGCGATCGCCAGCTGCTACCTCGACAACTCCAATGAAAACTCTGACAGTTGCTTAATATCTACTACCGGGTCCCGGTGTACCTAAATCTGCAGACAAGGTGCAGGGGGTAACGTGAGTACACCAACTTAGAAGTAACGAACCCAAACTATGGGCTGAGAGGTAGTGACGAACAAAACCTAAGAAATTACAATAAACAATATACAAAAAATAGACATGCTAACAGTTTATCAGAATGAGTAAATATGCCAAGTATGCCAGTATAATCTACATGCCATCATAAAAATATATGTATTAAACCAGTGTGGATATGCACATAGTGCTCACAACTCTCCCACAAAAGTCCACTCAGTACTATATATGATTCTCAGGCCCAGGGATGTTCCATCCCGGAATATGCATAAACACCGGTGACCGTAGTCACTTCGTACTGAGGAAAAAGACCAATCAGGCCCCACGGAGAGAGTCCATCTACGGAATACAACACTCAGACAAGATCCATGCCCAGGGACGATCCATCCCTCACATAACATCCACTTCGGACAAGATCCATGTCCGGGGAAGATCCATTCCTCACATCAATGTGCTCACTAGGGGTGTAAAGACTCCAGAGGGGCCCTAGTGGCCCAAGCGCCATATCAAGCCAACAAAGGCATGATTTAATATCGCTGCGGTGTGCAGTCCAATCTTATAACTGTCTCAATAACAGGCTATCGGCCTCACTCAGTCATTACTCTTCAGTCTCACTCACATGGATCACAGATGCATCCATCAGCCCGAAACAATGATAAGTATGCATATAATTAATGATACTGAGACTGAGATATGAAGTGATATGCTATAACGGGACGGAGTATATGAAATCAAATACTCACAAAATGATATAGTAATATACGACCACTCGGGTCTCAACATTTTCGGCGTGAAGCCTAGCATTTCTACTTAACATAATTTCTAACAGGTTCACAATTACCACATTAACAGAAGTACAAATATTATCAGGGAATAATCACTAAGCGGTGCTGTGGGATAAGCCAGGCCACAAATACTCGGTGCACGCCCGCACGCCCGTCACTTGGCATGTGCATCACCTCAACAATAGTCATAAGTTATTTAGCTCGGGGTTTCGAACCCTCAGAAGCAAATTTGGAAACGTTACTTACCTCAAAACCGGCTAAAATACTTTTCCGCAGTGCCTTTACCTCTAAATCCGGCCTCTGAGCGCTCCAAATCTCTATCAAGAACACTGATTTCCCTCTTCAAAAATCACCCCCAAAGCTCTCTGTCCGTAAAGATAATGGTGTTAAAAGGTCTAATGGTCGTAGAGGGTTTTAATTTATACTTTCTGCCCAGGGGTTCCGCACCTGCGACCCATGTCTCGCACCTGCAGGACCGCACCTGCGGTAAAAAAAACTGCACCTACGACTTTTCATTAGACGGCCTAACTCCGCACCTGTGACCCACATTCCGCACCTGCAACTTCGCAGGTGCGGCCCACTATCCGCATCTGCCGCCTCTTACCTGGCTGGCCAAATCTCGCACCTGCGAAGCCTCCTTCCGCTCGTGCAGGACCACACCTGCGATGACCCATCTGCAGGTGCGGTTACACCAGCACCAGCAACTTCAGCAGCAACACAAGCCCTCGAAACTCCCCGTTAACCACTCAAAACAATCCCGAGCCCCTCGGGACCCCTACCAAACATACCAACACCTCATATATGATCATTAAAACTTAGTTGCACTCCCAAAACACTAAAAATAACATCAAAACACCAAAATCACATCAAATTCAAGCCTAAGAACTTTGAAATTTCTAAAATCCTCCAACGATGTCGAAACTATCCAAAACATCTCCGATTGACCTAAAATTTTGCATGCATATCAAAAATGACATTACAAACCTGTTCCAACTTCCGAAATTCCATTCTGACCCTGATAGCCTAATTTCCATTGCCGCTCGAAAATCACCAAAAACTAACTTTCGCCAATTCAAGCCTAATTCTACACCGGTCCTCACCAAAATATAAGCTATCCGAGCCATAAAATCCGTATTCCGAGGTCGTTTACCAATAAGTCAACTCTCAGTTGACTTTTCCAACTTCAAGGCTATTTTTAAAGACTAAGCGGCTAAACTCTCACTACAACCATTCCGATTTCAAGCCTACCAACTCTAACACATCGATAATAGGATAACCAACCTATGACAAGTCAATAACAGTAATAATAATGCAATTCTACAGGACAACCGAACGGGTCATTACATTCTCCCACTGTTAAACAAACGTTCATCCTCGAACGTGCCAAGGGTTATTCCAAAAGCCATCAACCGCCGAATAACCTTACCATGCACACACCCGGGGGCGATCCCACGTCACCCTACCCTGCATCGATCTAATAATACAACACATTCGAATACCACTTTATCCAACCTAATTCCTACGCCTTAGAACCCAAATTCAACGTCAGAACTCATCCGCAAGATTAGAATCACGCCTCCACACACCGTATACACCCGATCCCAAATCACATGAATTTGAAAGAACACAACTCATACGTTCAAACTCTACGGAGTCAAACAATCCGATTTGGTGGAAAATATCTACATCAAGTCATACCTAAAAGTATCATCATCTATCTGATAAAACTACGTCGAAACCGACCATACTCAGAAATGGCACATCCACCCGGGTCTCCAGACCCCCAATAGGTACCACACACAACCGACACACGCGGTCCGTAACAACAACATCACCTACAAGGGCGAGCACATGAACAAATGTAATAAAATATTCACGAGGCGTATCCAGAGAATGGGCTAAATTACGATGAACATGTGAATATGAAGAACCGGAATCAATTAAAAACTTAAGCTTCTCGTGATAGATTGAAAAAAATACCTGGGATCACGGCATTAGAAGCCATCTCATCCGGCCTGGCTGAAAATGCATAAAATTGGGCGACCCCTACCTGCCTAACCCCCACCTCTAGCTGCCTGGGCGGGCAGTGCATCTACTGAGTCTGAAACCGCGGGCTGACTCCTTTGCTGATAAGTACCTCTCGCAAGACGAGGAAAAAACATCTTAATATGGCCCACCTCTCCACACTCAAAGCAACCTCTCTCGGAGAATGGCACTAGGGACTGAAGGGAACCCTTAGCACCAGGATAACCACTAGAAGAACCAGGCATAGATGAACTCCGAACCGATGGTGCCTAAGATGAACTCTGAGCTGGCAGGGCACTGAAAGATGGTTGCACCTGATGCGAACTATGAGGATCGTGACCAACTGATCCACCACGATAACCTGAGCGACTTGGCTGAGCCTGCCTGAATGGACGGCCTCTGCCGGGCTGAGGCTGCCCCCCTGAAGGAACCCCACAAAAACTCCCAGATCCTCGAGACCTCTTGGCCTCCCTCTCGATCCGCTCCTGGCGGCGAACCGACTCAATCTCCCTGGCAATGTAAACCACCTCCTCGAAAGAAGCGCCAAATACTCTCTCCCTAGTCAGAAAAAATCCGAAGCTGATAAGTGAGGCTATCAACGAACCTCCTGATTCTCTCCTTATCTGTGGGAACTAGACAAATAGCATGACGGTCCAACTCGGAGAATCTCATCTCATACTGCATCACGGTCATGTCCTCCTGGCACAACTGCTCAAACTCCCTACGCAGCTCCTCCCTACGGGACTGCGGTATATACTTTTCCAGGAACAGAATGGAGAACTGACGCTAGGTAAGGGGCGCTGCATCAGCAGGTCTACGCCTCTCATAAGCCTCCCACCAAGCGAGTGCAGCTCCTGCGAACTGGAAGGTAGTAAATGGGACCTCACTAGCCTTCAATATACCTGCTGTGCGAAGGATCCTCTGACACTTGTCCAAAATTCTCTGGGCATCCTCGCCCTCAGCACCACTAAAAATCGGAGGCTGGAGTAACCTCTCTAACCTGCGCTGCTCGTCATTTGCCAAAGCTCGGACCATAAATTCTTGGGCTGGGGCAACCGGCTGGACTGGAAATATCCCAGGTGTATGAAGCCCCTGAGTAACCTGCTCAGGTGTCCGGGAAGCTGGAGTCTGAGTTCCTCCCCCGGCCTGAGAAGTAGCAGCAGTAGTAGACACGGCGACGACCTGTTCCAGGTTGGTGCACACCGTCAAAATTTGGGCTAGGGTCTCCTGAAGACCCGGAATCGCAATAGGCACTGCTGGTGCCTGAGCCTCTCCCACTGGGACCTCAACTGTGGGGACCTGATCATGAGCAGTGGGAGGGTCCACAGGTACTTCCCCGACTGCTAAGCGGGATGCACCCCTCCCTCTGCCATGGCCTCGACCACGACCTCGACCTCCAATTGGTCTTTCTGGTGTCTGATCACCACGATCGGTAGCACGAGTCCTCACCATCTGTGAGAGAATGAAAACAACAGAAGTTTAGTTCCGGAATTCAACAGAGTCACACGACAGAATTCAATAATGTGGGATTTTTCCTAAGGGTTCTGTAGCCTCTCGAAGATAAGTACAGACGTCTCCGTACCGATACGCAGGACTCTACTAAACCTGCTCATGACTGGTGAGACCTATTTCAGCTAGCGCTTTGATACCATCTTGTCACGAACCAATTTGGGAGTCGTGATGGCGCCTGTCGTGGAACCAGGCAAGCCGCGCTTTTTAACTAAGATAAATTCAGTTTCCAGTAAAAATACAATTTTAAACGAATTTACTGATAATACTAAGAATCTGAAGTTTAAAAATAATATTTGAAAAACTAAATTTAAACCTCCAACCCCGGATCCGGTGTCACTCAGTCATGAGCTACTATATATATAAAAATAGAGAATGAAGAAATAGACAACATAGTCTCAAAATAAGTGCAACAGGTAGAATAAAGAAGAGAAGACGAGGTCGCGATCTCCAGCTGCTGTCTCGACAAATCCAATGAAAACTCTGACAGTTGCTCAATATCCACTACCGGGTCCCGGTGTACCTAGATCTGCAGACAAGGTGCAGGGGGTAACGTGAGTACACCAACTCAGAAGTAACGAACCCAAACTATAGGCTGAGAGGTAGTGACGAACAAAACCTCAGAAATTACAATAAATAATATACAGAAAATAGACATGCTAACAGTTTATCAGAATGAGTAAATATGCCAAGTATGCCAGTATACTTTACATGCCATCATAAAAATATATATGTATTAAACTAGTGTGGATATGCACATAGTGCTCACAACTCTCCCACAGAAGTCCACTAAGTGTTATATATGGATCTCAGGCCCAGGGAAGTTCCATCCTGAAATATGCATAAACACCGGTGACCGTAGTCACTCCGTACTGAGGAAAAAGGCCAATCCAGCCCCACGGAGAGAGTCCATCTCCAGAATACAACACTCGGACAAGATCCATGCCCAGGGACGATCCATCCCTCACATAACATCCACTTCGGACAAGATCCATGTCCAGGGAAATCCATCCCTCACATCAATGCGCTCACTGGGGGTGTAAAGAATCCGGAGGGGCCCTAGTGGCCGAAGCACCATATCAAGCAATAAAAGGCATGATTTAATATCGTTGCGGTGTGCAGTACAATCTCATAACTGTCACAATAACAGGCTCTCGGCCTCACTCAGTCATTACTCTTCAGTCTCACTCACATGGATCACAGATGAATCCATCAGCCCGAAACAATGATAAGTATGCATATAATTAATGATACTGAGACTGAGATATGAAGTGATATGCTATAACGGGACTGAGTATATGAAATCAAATAATCACAAAATGAGACAGTAATATACGACCACTCGGGTCTCAGCATTTTCGGCGTGAAGCCTAGCATTTATACTTAACATGATTTCTAACAGGTTCAAAATCACCACATTAACAGAAGTACAAATATCATCAGGGAATAATCACTAAGCGGTGCCATGGGATAAGCCAGGCCACAAATACTCGGTGCACGCCCGCACGCCCGTCACTTGGCATGTGCGTCACCTCAACAATAGTCACAAAATAATTTAGCTCGGGATTTCGAACCCTCAGAACCAAGTTTGGAAATGTTACTTACCTCAAAATCGACTAAAATACTATTCCGCAGTGGCTTTGCCTAAATCCGCCCTCTGAGTGCTCCTAATCTCTATGAAGAACACTGATTTCCCTCTTCAAAAGTCGCCCCCAAAGCTCTCTGTCCGTACAAATAATGGTGTTAAAAGGTCTAATGGTCGCGGAGGGTTTTAATTTATACTTTCTGCCCAGGGGTTCCGCACCTGCGGCCCATGTCTCACACTTGCAGGACCGCACCTGCCGTCAAAACAACCGCACTTGCGACTTTTCATTAGACGACCTTAATCCGCACCTGCGACCCACATTCCGCACCTGGGACTTAGCAGGTGCGGCCCACTATCCACATCTGCGACCTCTTCCCTGGCTGGCCAAATCTCGCACCTGCGGAGCCTCCTTCCGCTCCTGCGGGCCCGCACCTGCGATGACCCTCCGTAGGTACGGTTACACCAACACCAGCAACTTCAGTAGCAACATAAGCACTCTAAACTCCCCGTTAACCACTCAAAACCATCTCGAGCCCCTCGGGAACCCAACCAAACATACCAGCACCTCATATATGATCATTCAAACTTAGTTGCACTCCCGAAACACTAAAAATAACATCAAAACACCAAAATCACATCAAATTCAAGCCTAAGAACTTTGAAATTTCTAAAATCCTCCAACGATGTCGAAACTATCCAAAACAATTCCGATTGACCAGAAATTTTGCAGACATATCAGAAATGACATTACGAACCTGTTTCAACTTCCAGAATTCCATTCCGAACCTGATAGCCTATTTTCCATTGCCGATCGGAAATCACCAAAAACTAACTTTCGCCAATTCAAGCCTAATTCTACACCGGTCCTCACCAAAATATTCTGAACACACTCCTAAGTCCTAAATCACCTAACGAAGCTATCCAAGCCATAAAATCCGCATTCCGAGGTTGTTTACCAATAAGTCAACTCTCAGTTGACTTTTCCAACTTCAAGACTATTTTAAAGACTAAGCGACTAAACTCTCACTACAACTATTCCGATTTCAAGCCTACCAACTCTAACACATCGATAACAGTATAATCAACCTATGAAAAATCAATAACATTAATAATAATGCAATTTCTACGGGAAGACCGACCGGGTCGTTACACTCCCCCTCTCTCATTTTCACTCCCTCACTCCGCCGACTCATCTCTCTCTAAACGCTCCATCTGCTGAGCCTATCTTCCTCTTCTCCGACCGTCGCCTTGCCGGAAAAACATGGTGGTTTCACCACCCACAGCCTCATGGCTCTATCCTTAACATGTGTCACTGCCTTTGAAGACCTCAAGTGAACCAGAGGCGGTTCACTCGCCTCCTATGATCTCATGCCATTTTTTTCGGCCATCCATGGCCGTCCGAGTAAGATCTTACCACTTTCCGGTTAAAACCGGTGGTGACTTTTGAGTTTTCTTCTCCCCGTTGGGTTCTCGCTTTGAAACCCTAACCTTTCGATTCTTTTAGATATGTAACAAATATATACATATTATGAGTTCTTTCCATGTTTTATTTAAATATTTTTTAGTTTCCTAAACGATTCTTCATTTTTCGAACTTATTTCAATGATATTATTATTGCAAAGATAAGAATAGGGTTTTTAAAACATTTTTCAAAACAGTTCTCTTTCCGATTTCTTAGCATTATCTTATGATTCTCATCGTGCTTAAACATGATTTAAGCTTTTCCCCTTTTGTTTGATTCATGTTGATAAAACCCCCAAATTTTTGGTTTCAATCCGCGATTCTGAGTTTATTTTGCGATAATGTTTTACCTGTTCTAGTATGACTACTTTGATTTCATGTATACCACGTGATTTTGTGATTTTTGCTCTATGTTTGCTGTTAGGGTTTCTGACCTTTCGTCACTTCTGCCTAAAACATGTTTGTTCTGCTAGGCCCTTTAATTATTTGTTATGTTCTGATGTGAATCCCTAATTTTGTGATTAAGGTTTCTAATTTTTCCTAATGTGTGTTTATTCCGCTTAAGTCAATTCTATTTTCCACTTGAATCTGCGATTAGTACTATTCTCTATGGATTCTGAGTATTCCCTTAAATATGTGATATTCTCCCTAATTGATGCGGATTTCCTGTAATTAGAACTCATTCAAGGGTTTCCTTACTGATTTTCAGAATCTAAATTATCTCTTGCCTTATTTCTATGAATAATTCTATTAAATTAATTTACATGTGCCTTCCTTAATTGGAATATTCTGAACTTAGCCTCTATTACATGCCCCCATGCTGAAATTTATTTCCTTATGTGCCTCATATGGTGTCTTTACTTATTGATCACATGTCTCCTACTTTTACTATGCTGAAATTACCTTATTGATAACATGTTTAGTACTGTTTGGAATTTAACCCCTTAATTAAGGGAAGAACTTAAACTGATTTTGTGTTGATTGATTCTAATTCCTTATTTTACTCCTTGACTATGGACTTTACCTTATTTCTGCCTATTTTGAAGACTATATATACTCTATTCGTTCCATGGCACACACAGACACGACTTGATCTGTCCAACTTTCTCTCTCTCACACAATTAAAAAAACTCTCTGCTCTCTCTCTCTTCTGTGCTAATTACTACTATTCTAAGTTAGCCGGCTGCAAGCCAAGGCTAACTATTGTGCATCTCCTACTTCCTGTTTGTGTTACTACTTTCTTCACTTCACTGGTATGTTCTAATTCAGATTTCAGTTCTCAAACCAACATGTTTATGTTGCTGTTGCAATTCACTGTGTTTCTAATTTGCTTTACTTATTATTCTATTGTTCAACATGTAACTAGGATCCTGAACTCCCCTATGCATGTTAAGTTCGGCTTTACTTGTCAATGACCAGCATGTTTCTGTATACTTAACACCTTTTTCTTATGTGAATCCCTATGATTGGTACATTAGTGATCACAGTCTTAGTTGTTTGGTGTTGATATGTTAATCTAATCCAGTACTTTACTGTACCCCTGATCCTCTGAACCCTTAGGAGCTTCTGATTGCATGCCTATATGTGTTTCTGCCTGCTACATGTTTGCCCTTACATGCTCTGTATTTTCCCTCAAATCCCATTACCACTGCTTATGATTGTTGGACTATCCTTGGTCCTTTGTGTGATGTTGAACTCCTATTCCAATCAAGTTTCCCTCTTCAAAACTGTTTTCTTTCTTACCCTTTCTCAAAACTATTTTCTTACTTAAACCTTTTAAAAATAAAAAGCACTCTCACATATACTCTTAGAAGTCTAGGTTCTGCACCTTCTGTGTGATCATTGACTTGGGACCCTTGAGCTCCCTCTGAACTTTGACACACATAGGCTGGCCATTCCACACTGCACTTACTCTATTTTGGCTATGAAATCTAGGTGTGAGCACTGCCCGGGAGCCCTTGAGGTCCTTAGGGAACTTTGACACACCTGGATTGTGAAAAGGTTGTGAAACATTACCTGGCATTGAGGACCTGGAGACTTGAGTCTATTCTGTAGGCTCCCTATAGTTAACTTCTTATTTTTCTTCTATTTCAATTCTGTAATTCATATTCAATAGTCTGTAATAATTAATTGTAAAAAACTCTGGGGTCGGATAGTGAAAAATGGGTGGGTGATATGCATGTTGTAGTATAATTAAGGGTAGAGACCATGTTTCTAGGTTTATTTTCTCCATGTGCAATAGCAGCCATGTTTAGGTACAACATCCCATGCATTAGATATCATGATACTTTGGATCTCTGTGTATTCAACATCTCATCTACGCTTAGAAATCCTGCCTATAGGATAAATAATAAAATAAGTTGCTATTGTGTGATTCTGCCCATGTTCTGAAACTTCACTAGATGTACTGTCCTAGGATAAATAAACTGCAATCATGTCTCATCATGCTATACACGTAGAGATCCTGTTCTAGGCAAACAACCATTAAAAATCTGTCATCTATGCTATTCCTGAAACTGTGCCTAATGCTGTGATTCTATGTGCATTTAGAAATCCTATTTAAGTTATTATGCATCGTGTTTCATTAGATATCATGCTATAGGATCGTATCTATTTAACTGCACTTAGTCTAAATACAGAACAGTCCCATGTTCTAAGCAACTGGTAATTAGTCCTTGCACATCTTCAACACCTAGAATTGCATGTTATTAGCTATAAACAACCTGGAGTCGTTAACAAATCTGAATAACTGTTGTATGTCATCCTACACCTAGGCAAGCCTTAGTTAATTAACTTAACAAAATAAAATCACAACTGTCTTTGTGATCATGTTTAACTGTCAGCATGCTTAAAACCAGTAGGCAAGCCTGATTAAGACTTCCTCTCTAAGTTATGCAATAAATATGTCTTTGTGTTATCACCTAGATACCATTCTTTAGGATTCTGAATTAATATGGACCTTAGTTGTGTATGAGACATGCTGCTTATGTGTACTGTGTGTGGAGGAATACTTAAGCCTTTATCTGCTTTCTATGCCTTCCTTTATCTGCAGTCTTACTTGTTTTATTATCTGTCACCCTAGAATTTTACCTTTAAAACCTGAGGGTCTGCCTAGTACCTCCCTTTAGGATAGGAGTCCTAATTTCCTCCGGGGCTGATAGGAAGGGAAGGGTAACAACATGCAATAGAGGTCGAGACCAACACTCGTTTTTAATAACCTTACGGGGTGGGAGGGGTAGAATATGGATATGATGAACGATGCGCTAATACCACGTGTAGCCCCTCTTCGAGGAGTGATTACCGGGTATTGCATTGATGTGATCCATATTATTATAAACCTAGGACACCTTTTATATGCTTAGCTCGTAATCCTTTTCGAAAGATAATCTTCTTTACTATTTTTTTTAAATATCTGCATGCTTAAGACTTAAATCCCCTCTTATTTGAGCCTTTACTTGTTATTTGCTAACTGTACAAATTCACGAAACCATTTGGGCGGGAACCACACTTATGGATCCTAAGGGGTGCCTAACACCTTCCCCTTAGGATAATTTCAAGCCCTTACCCAAATCTCTGGTTAGTAACGTAGTTGTAATTGAACCCCTTAGGTGCCCTAACGCACCGTTAAAAGCGTTAGGTGGCGACTCGTCAAAATATGCAAACCACTTTCCCAAAAGGAACGAGTTGTCCCAACCAATGTCATAAACCCGATTCGCGAGGAAAAAAGGGGGCGCAACAATAGTCCCAAAAGTAAATACGCAGGGAGAACTCCCGAGGTACCTCTTCGTAGTCTCAAAGTAAATGTACACGGAGAACTCCTGAGGTACCGCCTCGTAGTCTCAAAAATAAAGGTGCAGGGGGATCTCCCAGGATGCCGTCCCGTAGTCCCAAAAAATAAATACACAACTCAGCCAAATGAAAATAACAATTACAACAAGAGAATCTACAGTTTAGACTAAGTACAAATCAAGAAATAAAAGAAGGAATTCACTAAACATGGTGCAAAAAGTTCAGTTAAGCTATTAAGACACGTAGAAATGCTATTCTAGGCTAACAGGATAATGGCACATGCTAGTATACTCAATTAAGATGAAAACAGGTAATTACTCAGTAAAAATCAGGTTTTTGCAACAAATAGCTTTTGTACGCACTCGTCACCTCGCATACACGGCTGTCATATATCATATCAGTACCAAATCCTAAGGGGATTTCCCCCACACAAGGTTAGGCAAGCCACTTGTCTTGAATCAAGATAAATCAATCTGTAGCAATGATTTTTCCACGAATATCCGACTCCGAATGACCCAAATATAGAAAAAATCAATTACATACCATATATATATATATCTATAAGAAACTAATCTAATCAATAAAATCTAAGCTAAAGCAAGAAATTAGGAAATCGTCCCAACAAACCTCCTCGATCCCACATCTCGGAACCAGGTAAAAGTCACAAAATATGAACACTCATTCTCTCACGAGTCCAACCATATAAGAACTACTCGAATCCGACCTCAAATGGTCTTTCAAAACTCGAAATTAGTTGAAGAACTTCTTCCCATCTTTCCCAAATTTTCAACCTCAAATCCGAAATTAAAGATGGAATTAATGATAGAATAGCAGGATATAACCAAAATGAAGTGTATAATCATTACCCAATCGATGTCTCTGAAAATCCTTCAAAATCTCGTCCAAATGCGAGCTCCTAAACTCAAATTTTGATAAAAATGGCCAAACCCTCATTTTTGAAATGATATAAGTCTGCCCAGTGATTTCTTCTTCGCTAACGCGGCCAAACCCTCGCGTTCGCGAAGCACAAACTTTACTTTAGTTCAAGACCTTCTTCACGAATGCGAGAACCCCTCATGAATGCAGAAGCTTACCTTGCCTGACCCTACGTGAACGTGGGACACTCATCGTGAACGCGTAGGCTAATCACCTGGAGCTCCATATGACCGTTCCTCTACGCGAACGCGTAGGCTAAAGGATCCACACCATCGCGAACACGGGAATCACATCGCGATCGCGAAGAACAACTCAGCCGGTCTCCCAGATACCTTACGCGAATGCGAGGCCTCTCTTGCGAACGCGATGAAGGAAACCAACAAATTTGACACCAGATTTTTCAGCAATTCCAACAAGTCAAAAATGATCCGTTAAGCATCCGAAACACCCTCGAGGCCCCCGGGACCTCAACCAAACATACCAAGCAGTCCTAATACACCATATGAACTTAGTCGAGCCCTCGAATCACATCAAACAATGCTAAAAATATGAATCACCCTCCAATTCAAACTTAATGAACTTGAAACTTCCAATTTTTATAACCGATGCCGAAACCTATCAAACCAGGTTTGATTGACCCCAAATTTTGCACACAAGTCATATTCTACATTACAGACCTACTCCAACTTATGGAATCGAAATCCGACCCGGATATCGAAAAGTCCACTACCGGTCAAAATCTCCAAAAAATTGACTTTCGCCATTTCAAGCCTAAATGAGATACAAACCTCCAAAACACAATCCAGACACGCCCCTTAGTCCAAAAATCACCCATCGGAGCTAACATAATCGACAAACTCCATTCCGGAGTCGTCTTCACACAGTTCGGACTCTGGTCAAACTCCTAAGACTTTAGCTTCCGTTTAGGGACCAAGTGTCCCAAAACACTCTGAACCCGCAAACAACACCTTCTGGAAAGACACATAAGCAGAAAAAGACACGGGGAAAGCAATAAACAGGGGATCGGGGCTATAACCCTCAAAATGACTGGCCAGATCGTAGAGGCAATCCTAGTATCAAAATCACATTTAATCTAGACAACTAGCATATGTGAGATTTCACGGATTACCTCTTGAAGCGTGAACAAATCTCTTCTATCACGTGAGCCTTCAGTTCCATAACTTCTCAATGGAATCTCCACCTTCCGCACAAAGATGATCCTTGAACATTCCACGGTCTTTTACTGTGTTACCTAAATAATATCCGAAATTCAATTTCGAAATTCATCCATTAAATCTTATTTAACTACCCATGTTAAGATTCAGATACTAATCAATTAAATTAAATTGATTTAATTTATTGATTATTTCCTTTAGAGTCTTGCTTAACTTATTTCATGTGTCGGATACAAAATCTACCAGTCGGGTTTACACATGAAAATTTATAAGCTTTCACAAAGGTGTATCATTAATCTATAAAACGAGACATGGTGTCACGACCCAAAATCCACTAGAGGACGTGATGACGCCCAACACCGCCGTCATGCAAGACAACAATGAATGATTAACTTAATTACTCATTTTAGTATTTCAAATCGTAATTTTCATTAATTAAAGAGTACGAAATAAAATTTACAGGGTAAGTGATGATATTTACACTAACTACAGTAATGATCAATCCCGTAAGAAACCCCAAACCTCGGTGTCACAAGTGCATGAGCATCAACTAGGAAATATGAAAAAAATACAATATCTGTCTGGAATACAAATTAGACAGGAGAATGTGAATAACCCTGATGGAGACTCTGTGTGCTGCAGACTCGTAACATGGGAAGCAGATCACCTAAGTCCCCGCAATAGCCGTGCCTCTGCACCCACAAGGCCACTAGACATAGGCACCTGCACAAAATGTGTAGCATGAGTACGTAAAACAACATGTTCCCAGTAAGTATCTAGTCTAATCTCGAAGAAGTAGTGACGAGAGGTCGACTTCGACACTTACTATGGGATAACAATAAAATTCTGAATTTTTAATTAAGCATGCATTATGTAAATATAACTGAAAACTCAATAACAAGAAATAAATAAACAATTCTTTCACTGATAGTAAATACCAAATTAATTTCTATCATTTAACAAATTAATCTCTCAAGCCATTGAAACAATATCAATTATAATTGGACTCCAAGAATTATTACGCACGAATTATGCCGAGGTCGTACAACCCGACCCAACATACAAATATATAAACTGTGCACTGTCGAGGGTCGAACGACACGAACCATAGATGCATCTATATGCTACCGAGGCATTCGGCCCGCTCCACAAGAAGAGAAAATATATTAAACAACCGATTCAAGATTATTAAGAGACTAATACTTAAGGAAATACCAATTCACATTAACTGTCAAGTGACCCGTTCAAAACTCAAGAAAATAAAGTTTAACCTTTTACAATTCCTTTATCAAGTTCCAATATGATTTAAGCAATTAAATTAACAAGTAGGGTGCAAACATCGGAAGTATAACATTATTTGGGTCCTAGACTACTCGGACATAAGCATAATTAGTAGCTACGTACGGACTCATAGCCCCCACAAATAGAAGTACATATTAAATCAATTCACCTATGGGGTTAATTCCCTCTTACAAGATTAGAAAAGAGACTTACCTCGTCTTAAAGCCCACTTTCCGGGCACAATTCGCTCTAAAACCCCAACTTGGTGTCGTTCAATCCGAAACTAGTCAAACAACGTGCAAATTAATCAAAAATATACTCCAATGCTTGAAATTTAACAACTTATAAAAATTCTCAACTCCGTTCAAAAATTTGGTAGTGGGTCCCACGTCTCGGAACCCGACAGAACTCACAAAATCCGACAACCCATTTAATTACGAGTTCAACCATACTAATTTCATTCAAATACGACCCCGAATTGGTATTCAAAACTCAAAAACTTCTTCTAATTTCTTCTTGATAAATCAATAATCTTACGCCGAAAATGAAGATTAATCCATGAAATATAATCACAAGTGAGTCAAGAATGCTTACCCCAAGGTTTGTGGTGAAATTCCTCTATAAATCGTTAAATCTCGATGTTCCCAACTAAAAATACAAAATAATGGCGCAAAGATAAAAAATAGAGGACTTATAACACGTCCCCAACTTCTTTCTTCGCGTTCCCGATGAACAAAATTCTCAAAAGTCTTTTCCAAACTTTTCTCAGAAAGCCTCTAGTATAATGGTCATAAATTTTCATAAAAAATACGAAATGACAAATGATTTAACTTTCTGAAACTTAACGCCAATATCTACAACTTTTATGTTTTGGTCATCTCCCAATTCCTTCTAGATTTCTAGATATAAGCTACCAAAGTCAGCCTAGTGCAACACAAATTTCTTCTTCGCGATTTCCAAACACCTTCCCAAACCACCTGTAGTTTACCGATCATAACTTTTTGTACAAAGCTCCAAATTACATATGGTTTGATTTTCTGAAAACTAGACACAAAGAGATATAATTTTTATATTTGGATCATCTCCAAATTCCTTATAGATTACGAGATATAAGCTTCCTAAATCGGACGACGGACAACAGGATTTCCTTCTTCGCGGACGCGAATAACAAAGTCCCAGCAGCAAAATCCTTCTTCGCGAACCCGAGAGGCTCCTCGCAAACGCAAAGAACAATACCAAACATTAGAAAACCAGCATCTAAAGTAGCCCAAAATGATTCGATAACACCCGAAACATACCCGAAACACACCCGAGGCCCCCGGGACCCTAACTAAATATACCAACAAGCCCTAAAACATCATACGGACTTAGTCGAGGCCTCAAATAACATCAAACAACGCTAAAAACATGAATTTCACCCCAATTCAAGCCTAATGAAACTAAGAAATTCCAACTTCTACATTCGATGCCGAAGCCTATTAAATCAAGTCTGATTGATCTCTAATTTTGCACACAAGTCATAAATGACATAACAGACCTGTTCTAATTTCCAGAATCGGATTTCGACCCCGATATCAATAAATCAAATCTCGGTCAAACATCCAAACCTTTCATTTCCAACTTTTTCCCATTTCAATCCAAAATCAACTACGGACTTCCAAATAAATATCTGGACACACTCATAAGTCCAAAATCACCATACGGAATAAATCCTAGGCTTGGAATCCCAAAGAGACATCGATAACATTAAAATACACTTCCACCCAAATTCATGAAATTCTTCCAAAATGCTAACTTTCCACAGTAAGCACCGTGATGCTTCCGGTTCATCAAAAACCCGATACGGGCATACGCCTAAGTCCACAATCATCATACGAACCTATTGTAACCTTCAAATCCCAGTTCCGAGGTCGTTTACTCAAAAGTCAAACTTTAGTCAACTCTTCCAACTTAAAGCTTCCGAAATAAAAATTTTCTTTCCAAATCAACTACAAACTTCCCGAAATTCAAGTCCGACCTCATGCACAAGTCGTAATACCTGGAATGAAGCTACCCAAGGCCTCAAACCGACGAACGATACGCTATAGCTCAAAACGACCGGTCGGGTCGTTACACATGGATTCCATTAACTAACTGTTATTTTGCCAACGTACATTATTATTATCCAATTTACTAGGCATATTGACTGACGAAAGAATCTCCCCTTTTAATAAATAAAAACAATAATAATATACATAAATAATAATAATTATATCAAGATTAAGAGTATTAGTACATTTAATGGCTAGAGAATCTATTTTATTAAGTAAATATAAAATACTACTTGGTCCGTTCAATATATACAAAATATACTAGCACAAGAAGTTGGAATTAAACCATTCTCATAATCAAATAAGTTATATTTAATCTTGTTCTACAATTATCCATGATGGTTTGTCCAATTCCATCATTAGAATGAGAAATCAAACTTTATAATTATAAGAACTGATGATTTAATCTTCCGTGTATAAGCTAAACTTTATACACTAAATCATCTACTATATTAGCAAAGGACACAGACTAATATATAATCTATTTAAAACTTTATTAAAATTGAATAAAATAATTATTCCATATTAAATACTATATACAAACCAAACTCATGGTTAACAGTGTATATCATGACAATTAACATATCAGGTAGCATTAGACAGACTAAAATCACACGCACCTAAATTTTTGTATCGAACACATCATACTGTGAGTAGGACAATACTGAATTTGACTTTCGATGTCTTTAAATACTACTAGTATAAATGATATGAGTCTATACACTTTTGTGTGTGATAAATATGTGTTTACTTTTAAAATTGGATAACAATTGAATTTGTACGTGGTTTTAAGGATACATTATCTAACTTGATACAAAATGAGAAATCAGATTGAAATTGGAATAAGCAATAAAAAATTAAATGCAAACCAAACAAATTTGGACAGTCTTAGCCTTGAAAGTTTAGCCACCCTCGAGCCAGAAGTGCTTTATCGATGCCGCAATAGGATGACAAGATAATAAGAAATAAAAATAATAGTATATTGCCTTAGGATGCGTGTTACAATGTATTGAGTGAATTATCTAAACCCCCTTTATATATTATATGAGTCCTATTCTAGGTAAATTTCTATAAAAAGTAAAAATCTCTTGATTTGCTGATTGTCAGTTCCTCGCTGATACGTGACGAGATTCTCACCATAATATCCGACCAGTCGCGGATTATTCGGTCTTCTGTTAGTAATATCCGAGCTCGTTCGAGGCTAAGGTCGACATCGAACTCAATGTTACTAGAAGGCAGGTTTTCTGACCTCGGGTTCTAGCTCGGTGAGACTCAAAGTCGATCTCCAGTCCGTGGTCGCCACGTTCCAAGCATAATCTACCAAATTGTAGTCGAGCTTGATTTCGACCGTATACAGATAGTCTCTCTTTTTTCGAAGGGTAGACAACGAGAAACGACATGAACTTCTGATCCTGACTTCGATATTTTGCGACAAAAATGAGAAAATAGTTGAATCGTCTCGTCTATTAAGTCTTAATTGCATTAAATGCCTATCAGTTGCTGGTCAGCCACTCCCATATGTGAACAGTCGATGAGAAACTATAAATGCCCCCTCATTAGATCATTCAAACTTTCTTCCCTCGTACCTTAGAAATTTCAACACTCCAAAACATCAATTTTCTGATTACTCCTTTATAATAACTTCTGTTCTTTATCCCAAATCCTCAAGCATATTCTTTTAACTTCCTATTTTTCCTTAATTTTCCAAAGAAATGGCGAAGACCTCAAAGTCCGTTCCCCAAAAAGAAACTCTCTCTACCTCGCGAACTGAAGAGGAAAATATTTCGTCTACTGCTACTGAGGAAATGACACCGGAGCCCCCCATGAAGATGTTCGTTCCTGCGGGGTGCCCGACCAGTGCTGATTTTAAGGTCGAGAAACCCTCCTTAGTACCGGATCGATGTGAGTCGGGCTCGAGATATATATGCTTGATATATATATGCTCGATCACTGATAGCTTCATCTCCAAGGTCAAGGAGGATCGCAACTGGGTTGATAAGCACGTGATGGTCCCTACGCCGAGGAAGCGATTACTACCTACATGGAGGGTTTTTTAAGTGTCTACACTTATCCCTTCACGCTTGGCCCCTTGGATCCGGTCATCATCGCCTTCTGTAAGAGGTAAGAGGTACGAGGTGACCCTTGGTCAAATTCATCCTTCTTTCTGGAGGATAGTAATTCTCTTCCGCTTATTCATAAACAAAATCGAGGGGGTATCCCTTCACCATAGATCATTTCATGCGTCTGTACAGTCCCCGACTCTATCGAGGGGGATTAATAAAGCTTGTCTGGCGGGCCAGTAAGGCCCTATTTTCGAGCATCGACGAGGATCGGGATCGGGATCGAGGCTGGTTAGGCCGATTCGTCCGAGTGAAGACCCAGATTTAATCCTGGACGAGGATATTCCATTTCCTTAGAAATGGAACATGACACGTAAGTACAACATTGCTTTTAAGATTTTGTTTGTCGCTTTACCTTTTTCTCTCTTTTTATCGACGTTTTGTGGTGGTGCAACTGTTGCTCAGATGTCAGAAGCAGTCCCTCGACTCAAGGATTGGGTCGAGGAAATTATGTCACTGAAGCCGTATTCTGAGCATGCATGGTGCGAATTTTCGAAGGTTCGGTGGAAGGCCCGTTCTCATGGTGAGATTCCTTTCTTGAGTGGATAACACTTAGGTTTCCTATTGTGTCCGTTCTCACTTCTTGTTCCCTTGTAGGTCTTCCCAAAGATGCTGCAATGAGGCCTCCATCTGATGGGGATGATTGACCCCCCGAGTCCCCTTATCCGAGACAGGGTGAGGAAAAGAATAGGAAAAGTGCTCCAAGTTCTCCGAACTCCGAGAAGAAAAAGCCGAAAAGGAGGCTGGTGCGCAAATCCAAAGAAAGCACCAGTGCCCGGGAGATCTTATTAGACTCACTTAATCGACTAAGGGACAAGTCCGAAGATGAAGAATCTTCCGAACTAATGAACCGCGTGAGAAGCGGTACCGAACTTTCTCAACCCAGGGTGACCGATGAATAGGCAGTGGTCGAGGCCTCCGAACTAGAGATGGGCGAGTTCGCTTTGCCCCGAGCTGGGGAGGTCGACAAAGAGACCACGACCGGTACTTCTCGGATAAAGGATAATGTCCCGAAGGACACACTTAGTGTGATAGATCTATCCGCGTTTCCTTTATTTACTGACTCCATGATCAATGAGGCCAGATGCTGAAAGGACGTCCAAATGACTGGCTCCAAGGGGGGAGGGGGTAGATTCTGTTAACAAATTCTTCGATGGCTTAGATTCTACCGCCGCGGAGGACGTCACAGGGTTGGATGACTTATCGATACCAAATAAGATACCGTCTTCGGGAGCCAGCGGGTCCTCTTCAAGTCCAAAATTAGTAAACCGGTTCCAAGGTTAGAGTGCAGATCCTGACCTGAAGTGGTCAATTATTATGTCCATTTCAGAGGATGCCCAGGTTTTCTCTGCCCCGTGGCGATTTTCAGTTATCTTTGGTGCCTGGTGACCGAATATGATCAAGCCAAGATGGAAGAGGTGGAAGTGCCATGCATGTTCAATGAAGCACAATAGACGTTAAATCGGGTAACTTCGAATGCCTCTTTATTATGTACTTAGATTAAGTCGCAAACGATCGCAACATTTTTCTTTGTGCTTGTAGACCTTGGTGCTTCATCACGGGACTTTTCTTTGATATCAGGAAGAGTTAAACCATCACGAGGTCGAGACTCGGGAGCTTACTGAGAAGAGGGATGCATACAAGCTTCTCTATGAGAAACTCCAGGTTGAGCTTGAAACGGCTCGGAAGGAGCATGCCGACCTAGTCGAGCAGGTAAGAAGAGTTTTTGAAGTTAGTGACGATGAGTCATACACAGTGGATAACGGTCCGAACCCTCAGGTTCAAAAGAAACTTGACCAGATCGAGCAGCTCCAGACAGAGGTGGATACGGTAAAAGTTGAGGCTGAAGAATGGAAAGGAAACATGGACCGTCTGGCCTCGAAAAAAGAGACCGCCCGGGTATAATTGGCTTCGACTGAGGTCCAGCTCCGGGCTTCAAAGGAAAAGGCCTCGGTACAGGCCAAAAATATCGAGGAGCTCTTGTCTCAGCTGAATTCGGCGGTCTCCGGTCAAGAAAATCTGGCCAAGGAGCTTGAGGTAGCCAAGTCAGATGTTGTCGTGGTCAAGGCCGAGGCAGATGAGAGGGTGGCCCAGCATAAGGCTGATACCGAGGTGGCTCAGGACCAAATGAGAAATATAGTGGAGGATATGAAGTGGAAATCTCGAAGGGAGGCCCTAGAGGGAGTTCATGCTCGGGGTTTTGACTTATTGGCTGAAATCGAGGATGCCAAGGTAATCGAAGCCAAGTCCAGGAAGCTGGCTTATCCTGAGGAGGAAGATTCCAAGGGGTCCTAAGATTCGTATGAGTTCGAAGGTGATGGAGACCCCAAAGGTGATGATCCCCCCTCCCTCCGCGAAGACTAGGCCACTTAGGATCCTTATAGACGTTTTTATCTTTTGCTTTTTGAGGCCGTTCGACCTTTGTAAAATTTTGTATCGGGGCTATTTGGCCCTTGTAAAAAGAATTTTTTATATGAATATATAAGGCTTTTTTCCCTTTCACATCTTTTGAATTTTTCCCTTTGCTATATTATTTGTATTCGCAAAGATCTAATTGCCTTAGCATGAAATAATTAGGTTATGTTCGAAGGTTCAAACAAACCTTTCCTTTAAAATTATTCTTATTTAAGGCATCTTGGGGATTCGGTGTTACCGGAAACTTTTTCCCAAAGTAGTTAGATTATAGTTTGCCAAGGGTAGCCTCTAAAACTGGTTATGAATTTTTTTTTGAAGGCCTTATTTTTGTTATGGTTCTCAGATGTCTCCGAGAATTGTAAATATGGTTGTAGACTTTTTAGTTTTGGGTGTCGCCCAGTGGGCTTGCTATCCCGAGTTATTCAGGCTTGCCTAAGATAACTGTCCCCGAGTGGGGGCGGCCGTGGCCTTCAAAATTTGGGGGTTTCCTAATAGGTCTTATGTCCCCGAGGTTTAATAGCTCAGATCGTCCGAGTTTCTTTTCGGACGGCAGTCCCCGAGTGAGAGAGTGATTTTTTGAACTTGGGTTAAGGCAGCCCTTGGTCTCGATACCTTTAGGGGATTAGATGTAGTAAATTCCTTAAGAAATTCAAGGAAAAATTTTAAAGGACAAGATGTTTTCAAAGAAAAGACTTCTTTTTATTCTTGTGCTAATAGTTATACATGTGTACATGTTTTGTGTCAGGGTTCGAGCATTCTATGTCGGCACGGTTCATTTGACTGTTTGGCCCTTACAATGAATCCTATCGATCGAGACCCTTGAATCCCGAAGTCTTTCTCCATGCTAAAGCCGACATCCGATGGTAGTGCCTCCTTGTATTTTGGGTTGATCAAAGAGAGGCCTCGAATTCTATTGAGATCATCGTTACCAGTTCGTAGCCGGCCTTCAAATCTAAGTTAGCACGATTTACCTTTTTCCTCGTTAAAAACCTTGCCGGAAAACCCACTTGGGATAAAATCGGTTCAAGGGAAAAAGAGTGCAAAGCGTGATTTCAGACCTAAAATCTCGTATCGTCCCTTGTTGGTTACCTGAAAGCATTAGTTTAAAATGTAAATGAAAGAAAGAACGAGGTTGTACCTTAGCAGTAATATCTCTTTAAGTGAGTTATATTCCAGTTGATCGGTAGTTGCTCGCTGTTCATTGTTCCGAGTTTGTAGGATCCTTTTCCAGCGATCTCGATAATTTGGTACGGTCCTTCCCAGTTTCCCTTCGTTCATGTTTCGGGTGCTCGGTGTAACCTTTCTTAGTACCAAGTTCCCGGTATTGAAGTGTCGAAGGTTGGCCCTTCGATTGTAATACCTTTCGATCCGCTATTTTTGAGCGGCCAACCGGACAAGAGCGGCTTCGCGCCTTTCATCTAATAGCTCCAGGCTCGTACTCATAGCCTCATCATTTGATTCCTTTGTTGCATATCAGAATCTGATACTTGGTTATCCGAGTTCGACCGGTATCAAAGCTTCAGCGCCATAAACCAAAGAAAACGGGGCGGCCCCGGTACTGGACTTCGAAGTTGTATGGTATATCCAAAGGACTTCAGGTAGTATTTCCTCCCATATTCCTTTGGCGTCGATTAACCTGTTTATAAGGTTTTGGAGTATGGTTTTTTGGTAGATTCAACTTGTCCATTTCCACCTGGGTGATAGGGTGTTGATAGGATCCTTTTGTTTTTGTGGTCTTCAAGGAATTTGGTAACTTTGCTCCCGATGAATTGTTTCCCATTGTCGCATACAATCTCGGTCGGCATTCCAAATCGTCATATGATATGTTCCCAAATGAAATCGATGACTTTCTTCTCCCTGACCTTCTCGTATGCATGGGCTTCTACCCATTTAAAAAAATAGTCAGTCATAAACAATATAAATTTAGCCTTACCGGGTGCCCATGGAAGAGGGATGATGATGTCCATTCCCCACTTCATGAACGACCATGGCGACAAAATTGAATGCAACAGCTCGCTGAATTAATGAATCATCAGAGTGTGTATTTGGCATTCATCACATTTTGAACGAACTCCTTTGCGTCTTTTTCCATGTCGATCTAGTAATAATTGACTCTAATAATTCTTTGAACCAGTGATTCGGCCCCCGAATGGTTTCCACAGGTACCTTCGTGGATTTCCCTCAAAATGTACTCAGTATCGCCTGGCCCTAGACATATTTCAAGTGGTCCATTAAATGTTTTTCTAAACAGGGTTCCATTTTTGGACAAGCTAAACCGAGTCGCCTTTGTACGCAGAGCGCTCGATTATTTTGGATCTGAGGGCAGTTTACTGTTCCTGAGATATTCTACGTACTTATTCCTCCAGTCCCAAGTTAGGCTCGTTGAGTTGATCTCGTCATGGCCTTCTTCCACCACCGATATCATAAGTTGTACGACTTCTACCGAGTTGAACTTGTCGTCTTCGACCGATGACCCTAAGTTAGCGAGGGCGCCTCGCTGTTTTGATCCTGAGGTACATGTTGTAAAGTCCATTCTTTGAGCCGATGTAATGTTACCTGTAACTTGTCCAAGTATCTTTGCATTCATTCTTCTGTGACCTCGAATATTCCATTAACTTGGTTTACCACAAGGAGGGAGTCGCACTTGGATTCGATCACCTCAGTTCAAGTTCTGCAATCATGGCCTCATATTCGGCTTCATTGTTAGTCAATTTCACAGTCTTAATAGATTGTTTAATTATATTACCTGTTGGTGGATTCAGTACGATGCCAAGTCCGGACCCTTTTCTATTTGAGGCGCCGTTAGTAAAGAGGGTCCAGATTCCCGATGAAGTCCCTGAGTTAACCAATAACTCTCTTTCGACCTCGGGTATTAGGGCCGGCAAAAATTCGGCCACAAAGTCTACTAAAATTTGAGACTTAATGGCGGTCCGAGGTTGGTACTCAATATCGTCCCCACTTATTTTCACGACCCGTTTGACCGACCAGATCAAGAGTTCGGGCTTATGCGTAACATTCCTCAATGGATAGGTAGTTACGACACATATGGGGTGACACTAGAAGTATGGTTTCAGCTAAATAAAGGCACTTAACAAAGCGAACGCCAGTTGTTGTAGGTGAAGGAACCTAGTTTTGGCTTTACCTAAGGTCCTACCAACATAGTAATTGGAAATTTCATACCTTGCTCTTCCAGGACTAGGACTCCACAAACCGCTATCTCTGAGACTGCCAAGTACAAGTATAGTTGTTCGTCTGTCTTCAGTGTGTGAAGCAGCGACTGGCTCGATAAGTACCTTTTGAGTTCTTCCAAAGCTTGTTGTCATTCTGGGGTCCACAAGAAGTTATTTTTCTTCTTCAATAGTGTGAATAATCGGTGGCTCTTGTTGAATGACCACGAAATAAATCGCCTCCGGGCAGCTATGCACCCGGTTAACCTTTGCCCGGCCTTTAAGTTTCTACAACCGTGATATCTTCGATGGCTTTGATTTTTTTAGGATTGATCTTGATTCCCCAATTGGATACCATGAATTCGAGGAATTTACCCGACCCAACTCCAATCGCACATTTTTCTGGGTTCAACTTCATATTGTATTGCTTCAGTATGTTGAAGGTTTCCTGCAAATGTTCTAATGGTCCTCTGCTCGCAGGGACTTAACCAACATGTTGTCAATGTAAATATCCATTGATTTTCCTATTTGTTCCTAGAACATCCAATTTACTAGGTGTCATACCTCCTTTTTCTCGAAAGGGTGGGATAAAAGAGTTTTTCCAATTAAAGTGACATAATCGAATTGAGATTATTTATTTATTTTCAGAGTCGCCACTTGGAATAATTTATGGTGTCCCAAGTCACCGATTTATTCTAAATCCCAAATCGAGGAAGTTTTGACTCCATTTAAAGTCACTGCGAACCAGAAGACCGGGTAAGGAATTCTGTTAACCCGGGAGAAGGTGTTAGGCACTCCCGAATTCCGTGGTTCTAGAATGGTCGCTTAGTGGTTTATACTTGCCTTATTAATCTAATTACTCATTTTAGGATCTATGTGCATTTATCCTTTACCGCTTTTAAGAAATTATCCTGAGTCGAGTCACGCGTACGTGTACTCATCTTATTCAACGCGCTAAAAATCATGGCACGCGTACGTATACATAATTAATAAGAAAAAAATATTTGGCCAAAGTCGTGTGAGCGTTTACCTTGGTTTAATTTAGAAAATATACGCTCAAATCATGTCACGCGTACGTATACACAATTTGTCACGCTTAATTACTTAAGAAAAACTCCAAAGCCGAACGAACGCGTACCTCAGTTTTATTTTGAAAATCGTAATTGTGTCACGTGAACGTATGACACAATCACTATAGTAAATTAAAGAGCACCTGAAGCATTTCTACGAACATTCATTTTTGAAACCGGAATTGTGTCACGCGAACGTGTACACAATTAATAATATTTTATTATTATTAAAATTGTTTTGCTCAAAGTTATGCGAACGCATACTTTGGTCTTAATTTTGGAACCTGTAATAATGCCACGCGAACGTCAAAAATCCTAAAAATTGCCTACCCGGATGTGATAGGCCTAAGCATGCTCCTAACGACTCAATGAAATAAAGCAAATAATAAGATCCATATCAAGTACAAATCCCTTTTGATCCAAAAATTTTGTTTTCCATTTCTGTCAATCTAAAATCTGAATATCTCAAGAAAAACCCATTTCATTTTTTCATTTAAATCCAACCATTCGACCCAATGGAATAAAATAAAACTACAGAAGTAGTCAAATATTCTTAAGCCTAAATTCATTTCTTGTTTTACCAAAATGTCCGTTTTGATATTAATTATTATAACTAAACCCAACAACTCAAAACCAATTCATTTTTCATGTTCTAAATTAATTCAACGTAGCAACTACTCATTTAAGAATACATTAAACGCAAATGATAATATCAACCAAGAGAACCTTTCCTAAAGTCATTCAATCAACAGCAAATTAGGGAAAACAAGTTTGTAAGAAGTTTGAGAAATTGGACCTCAATTTATCTGACAATCGATGTAAACCAGTACAACGATGTACTCCGATCAGTCAACTCCAAACTGGAAAAACTAGTGGGGGCAGGGACCCGAACCATGAAAGGTAATCGGCAACTAGCTTTAGACCGGAACACTCGAACGAACCCACGAATCAGGAAACCTCGATTCAGAACAAAGAAAGAACTCCAACTCGCCTACCTTTGCTAAAGTTCGGACTCCCGATGAACCAAATTTCGAACTATTTTTGAGCAATTCCGGCAGAGGTTTCAGTCGGTTTTTGAAGCTGTTTCGACGGATTCAATGGAGGGTCGCCGGATTTTCAAAAGAGATAGAAGGTGAAGGAGAAGAGGAGAAGGGAATCAGCAGCATCATGAAATCATCACCGGCTGTCAACTCCGGCGACTATAATGGAAGCTAATCTGAATCGTGGTTCCTCTGTTTTGGCTTGGAGGTGAAGGAATTGGATGGCTAATTCTTTTTAGGAGTCGTTGGTGCTCTTGAATCAGAGAAAGAATGAGAGATCCCAGCAATTGTGTCTGTCGTTCCTTTTTGTCTTTTGGAATTTAAAGTCAACTCTGATTTTTTAGGGAGGTGGAGTGTTGAGGCATTAGGTATAGGAAAAATGGGGGTTTGTTCTGCTTTTTTCTTTGAATGGAGAAGATGTTCTCCCTTTATTATTGTGTGGATACTCTTCAAAACAAAAGCTGCCCCCCTTTTTAGGAAATTAGGTCTTCTTTATATAGAAGGAATTAGGGTATATTTTAGGGATGAGGGGAGATTGGGCCGATGGGTAGGCTAGGGAAATGGGCTGGCGGGTTTTGGGGTGAGATTTGGCAATTGGGCCACTTTAAATAATTTTTTTCTTAGCCTAGTTTCAACAAAAACTAACCTCTTATTTTCCCTTCTTTAAATTTTTGCAATATTAGCCACTCTAACTAAAATTCTAATTTAAAATCTATTTTTTGTGTGGATGGGCTATTTATTTACTAAAAAATATTTTTTGATTATTTTTTAGAAGTAATTTTTATATAGTGCAAATATTAGGTGCTCACAGCTGCCCATCTTTGCTCGAGAACATGAAGAGTTTTCGGGCAAAGACAAAGTGAGCCGTGTGAGTAATTTTTGACTGTATTGTTATTCAAAAGAGGAAGAAAAAGAAGGTGCAACCGGGTCTTGATTTTGGACAGCCTACATATCCCGGGTTATAAAGGAATCAGGTCGCGTGTAGTTCAAGATGTTTTGCAGTGATAGAGTGTGTGGAGAGGATGAGGGACTCGAGTGAGGTTCCGTTCCGTCGAGGTTCCGGTCCACGGTCCTGTTATTATTACATCAAAACCAAAAAAGAAAAAGACTAACTAAGCTTCTCAACTATGAGTTACAAGATTCCAATCTATAAGTCTTCTGAAGCTTGATCTTGAGTCTTGAATGGTTCTTCATGCAGACTTTTGATTTGAACCTTGATGCTTGCTAGCTGCAGGTTTTAGTTCATATTTCCACGGCTTCTTCGGATCAAGACCGGACATGCAGTGCTCGTGACTTCAACCATGTCTTGAGAAGTTCACACCTTTCATCTGCTTCTGCATTTTGGATTCACTTCTCTCTTTTTTTCTTTTTTTCTGGATTGAAACTTCTTATTTTGGTCATCTCGAACTGTCGACTCACATTCTTGAGGCGAACTTTTGCTACTTCGAACTTGAATTGAATTCTGAAATGACTTCCCTTATTCTCCAGGTGGGCTCCTGATGCCTCTCTAACTTGAACTTGAAAATTGAAAGTTGAACCTGTTCTCCAGGCGGACTCCTGATGCCTCTCTGACTTGAACTTAAAATAAATTCCCTCATTCTCCAGGTGGGCGCCTGCCAATGACTTGAGCTCGAAATAAATTCCCTCGTTCTCCAGGTGGGCTCCTGTAAATGACTTGAACTTGAAATAAATTCCCTCATTCTCCAGGTAGGCGCCTGCCACTAACTTGAAACTTGAAATAAATTCCCTCGTTCTCCAGGTGGGTGCTTGATGCGGACTTAAAACTTGAAATGAATTCCCTCGTTCTCCAGGTGGGTGCCTGATGACTTAAAACTTAAAATAAATTCTCTCGTTCTCCAGGTGGGCGCTTGATATTGCCTTAAAAATTGAAGTGAATTTCCTCGTTCTCCAGGTGGGCGCCTGATACTACAACAAAATAGACAAAATAAAAAGAAGCTTTTCTGCCGCAGTTTGCACTAGGGAGATTTGTGAGTTGTTAGCAGAACTATAGATCACTTATGCTATTGATTAAGGATGCCATGATGTGAGTAAAATTAAAGACTCGACTAGGATGTGCGCCTCATGTGAGTAAAACCAAGAAAACTTTGACTAGAAAAGGCGTCTGCTAAAAAAAATATGAATGTCTCAAACTATGAAGTGTGTCTCCTAGGGATGAAGCTTGAATAACCCTAACTAGGAAGTGTGTCTCCTAGATTTGAGATTGAGCTTGAGGAGAACTATAAACTGAGCTTGACGAAGCTGAAAATTGACCCTATTCTCCAGGAGGGACCCCTGAACTTAAAGAAAACTAAGGATTGAAAACTTAAGAAAACTAACAACTGACCCTATTTTCCAGGCGGGACCCATGAATTCAAAAGAACTAAAGACTAACGACTTAAGGAAACTAAAACTGACCCTATATTTTTTTTCAAATCCAGACTTCCTTTTTTTTATATTATTATCCTAGGAGAAAATTCATCAGACTAGGTTTTCTTATCTTAGGAGAAAAGTTCATCAGACCAAGACGTTTATCCTAGGAGAAAGTTCATCAGACTAGTTTTTTTTTTCTTTTTTTCTTTTTGGTATCTTAGGAGAAAGATTCATCAGACTAAGATTTTGATCCTAGGAGAAAATTCATCAGACTAGGTCTTTTTTTTGGTATCTTAGGACAAAGATCATCAGACTAACATTTCTATCCTAGGAGAGAATTCATCACACTAGGTCTTTTTTTTTTTTGGTATATTAGGAGAAAAATCATAAGACTAAGATTTCTATCCTAGGAGAAAGTTCATCAGACTGGTTTTCTATCTTAGGAGAAAGATTCATAAGACTAAGATTTTTTTTTTGGTATCTTAGGAGAAAGAACATCAGACTAAGATTTCTATCCTAGGAGAAAGTTCATCAGACTAGGCCTTCTATCTTAGGAGAAAGATTCATCAGACTAAGATTTCGATCCTAGGAGAAAATTCATCAGACTAGGTCATTTTTTTTTGGTATCTTAGGAGAAAGATTCATCAAACTAAGATTTTTATTGGTCGAAAATCCATCAGAATAGGACTTTTTATCCTAGGAGGAAAAATGTGAAGAGCAATGACAACATTTTATCCACGCTAGCAAGACAAATAAAGGCAAAGATTTGAGAAACTTCCTTTTGTCGGCTCTTCTCTTCTTTTTTTCTTTTGCTTTCTTTTCTTCTCTTTTTTTGTTTTTGAACCAACTTCCTTGCTGCTTTGTTCCTGTTTCAAACAAAGAAATTTTTTTCAGTTTTAAAACTGGTGGTCAGTTTGTGGCCTTGAGTCTTGGTCAACTTGGATTTTTCTCAATCAGCTTGAGTCAGTTTTAAGAGACGTTTTGCTCTGCATCAATCCTGATTGTTTCATACCTGATACCATTTGTATTTGTGGCTCAGTCAGCCTTATCTCAGAAAAGAGATTTCTTTTCTTGGATAACCTTTCTGATATCTTGGATGACTTTTGCTTTTGGAGCAATTTATCCGTCAGAGAGAATCAAAACCGGTAAATGCCTTTTGCACGATGTGCACACTTCATAGTCCTTGTTTGGTACTACAGAGAATCCCTGATTAACCTTGAGGTTATCTTTATTTGCTTTAGCCAAATGGGTTGACAAGATTTTTTTTGGGGGGGAACCTTTGCATGAATTCTCAAGACATGTAGACTGTAACAACTGAGTGTGCTGGCCAAATTAACTTTGTGCAACTGAAAAGCTGGTAGTAGATTTTGAAATTTTTTCTTGCTTATTTTGACACGGACTGACTCAGAGTGAAGGACCGCAATGATTCAAAGAAATAATATTAACAAGAAATGCCCCTGTCGGGAAGAACAGAAGGAAGAGTTTTTTTTTTTTTTTTGCGATAACTAACCTTAATGATCATGACATGCATTTTGGACTTACGGTCGATCTATCAAACTAATCCAATCTTCCTTTTTACCATTCTTATGACCTTTGAAGTCGGGCTTGTTCATGCCAATCATTTGCATCAGCTTCACGACACACTTTTGACTAATGGTGCCCCAAGGGGTTTTCACCAACAAGTCTCTCTCATTTATTTATCGCTACTTACCATTGCCTTATAGTGCCCCTGAAGGTTTTCACTGGTAAGACTCTCTCATTTTTCTTTTCTTTTTCTTTCTTGTGTGAGCAACTTGATAGTGTTCTATGCCACGTGACAACCGTTGCTCATTGCATGCTTGTCTTGGCATTCTTGAAGGCTGATCAGGAGATCTTTATTCAGAAGGTTTTTTTGGATAAGGTTGGAAAGAAAGGACCGCGTGAAGGCTCAAAGTAGACTCAAAATGAAGGGTTGTAGACTTACAACTCTTGGAATCGACTCTTTCAAAAGTGAAATAAAATCTTTGCCCCAATTTTAGATACTGGGATTTTTTTTTGGATTTTCGGACCTTTTTTTCTTTTTTATTATTATTTTTAATTCTAATTTGGTTGGACCGAACCGTGTAAGGCTTCCTACATATCCTTTTAAAGGAATCAGGTCGAACGTAGTTCAAAACGTCTGACCTAACTATTTTTTTTCATCTTTGTTTCTATATCTTTGTCTTTTTTTTTTTTTTTCTCATTTCTTTTTCTGGTTTTCAAAACAAGTTTCCCCAGGATCTACTTTGGGGGCATGGACCTTTGACTGTTCTTTCTTCTTCTTCTTCTTCTTCTTCTTCTTCTTCTTCTTCTTCTTCTTCTTTTTTTACTTTTTTTTTACTTGAACTTTCTAAGAGTTTCCCCAGTTTGTACTCTTGGGGCACAAACTTTTCTTTTCTTTTCTTTTTTTGTCATTTTTTTACTTTTGACTCTAAAGGAGGGTGGTCAAACAAAATAACACGGGCTCAAAAGAGTAACAAAGGGTATACAGTATTTGGTTAGCAGAAAAAGGGCCTCATAGCCTAGAGAATGCCAATAACACTTCAAAATTACGACATTGATGGACATATTACTTTCTAGGTCTTTTTCAGTGTAAAGCTTTATGAGCAATACTTTCCTCGCAGTGAATGACCCTTATTAATTTGGATGACTTTTTCTTGGATTTTGTCTTGATATAGAATATGCATTTTGCCACTAAAATGATCCAATTCAAGTTGTCTGGAATAAACCTTCTTTTGAAAAACACTCCCTATCTCTTGATGCAAAACAGACTTCAACCCGTCCGATCATCCTTAAGCCCGATCTTCTCAAATGATTCCAAATATTGAGATCCTTAACTTCCATGAGCATGACTGCTTTGGTTCTATGTAAACTGGGTTCATGCTTATTTTTCAATTGTTCCATGTCTATATTCATTTTCAAAAGTGCCTTTTTCTTACTTATCTAATTCAAGACTAATCAGTTTTCTAAGATCTGGCCAAAAATTCCGCATGCATGTCATATCAATAGAACTAGCGTGAAAAGAACTATGCACAAAATGGACACCAAATGACTGACTGCTTTTTATTGAATAAAGGATAGCAAGGTACGATAACACAAAAAGAAGAAGAAAAGAAGCCAAAATAAGCTACCATGGCTAAAAGAGGAGTGACTTTACAGTTGCTAAGCGACATCTAGCCACACCTTCGCACATCAGCATTACTACGACATTTAACCGTTTTGATTGCTTTGAATTCAAACACTCAAATTTTGACAATCATTCCGAGCAGGCCATGTTCTATTGCTCAAATCTGGTAAAGTCAATTTCACATTTGCCTCCATTTTTAATTTTTCACCGTCAACTTGCCTACTTGTCTTTTCGTGACCTTGGATCAACAACAATTGTGCTCAGTCCATTGGTTGAGAAGATGCTTTTATTTTTTAGGGATCTTGGATTGTTTATGTGACTCGTCGTTGCAAACCAACAAACCGACCACCTTTGACTAGATTTTATTTCAAAACAACAAGCAAGTTAGAATAAACACTCTCTTTTTTTCCTTTTCTCTCCCTTTTTTTGCGCTCTTTTTACTTTACTTTTTTCTTTGTTTTTTTTTCTCTTTTCTTCTTTTTTTCCCATTTTTTTTAAAACCATTCGATCGAACCTGATGTGAGTTGCCTACGTATCATGTGGGAACATGAATCAGATCTTGCATAGTTCATGAAGATCAGAAATAAAGGAAATAAACTAACTCTTTTTTTGAAATTTTTTCGTTTTTAATTTTCGAAAGAAAGACTTATAAAGAAGAAATAAATTTTTTTTATTTCGATTTTCTTTTTTTTTCATTCTTTTTTTTCCCAGTGAATTTCGAAAGAAAAACTTCTAAAGAAGAAAGAAAAATATTTTTGGATTTCTGGACTTTTACGTTAAAGTTATGAAAGAAAGACTTCTAAAGAAAATATTTTTTGAATCTTGACTTTTCTTTTAAATTTTCGAAAGAAAAAATTATAAAGAATAATGAAAATGTTTTTAAATATTTTTGAATTTTTTAAAATTGGGGACTCAAAGAGAAACTTTTCTAAAGTATGAACTAAAGAAAAATATTTTTGAATTTTTGAAAATTGGGGCTCAAAGAAAGACTTTTCTAAAGAATGAAGTAAAGAAAAAATATTTTTGAATTTTTTGAAAATTGGAGAAAATAAATGGTAGAAAATATTTTTTGGGATTTTATTTCATTTGTCTTCTTTTTTCGAATGAAAGACTTGTACAAAGAAAATATTTTTGGTTTCTAATTTTTTTTTTTTTATCTTTTATTTTTTGGGAATATTCTAAAAAAATAATCCTAAAGAAGGAATTAAAAGAAATTTTCTTTTCCTTTTTGGATTTTTTCAAAAACTAGGGTTTCAAGGAATGACTTTTCTACAGATGGAAGTAAAGGAAAATATTTTTGAATTTTTAAAAATTGGGGTTAAAGAAAGACTTTTTAAAGAAGGAAATAGTGGAAAATATTTTTGGATTTTGAAAATTGGAGGCCCGAACCGATGAGGTTTGCCTACGTATCTCATATCCGGTGAGAATCAGACCCGCGTAGTTCTGCCAGTTTTTACATAACTCGAAAAATATGATATTTGACTAAAAAAAATTCGAAATACTTTTTCCCTTTCTCTTTTTTTTTTCAAAAAATTTGGCAGAGTTTCGAAACATTTTCAAATACCGGGGTTTTCAGAACCGGGTGAATTTTCTATTCTACCTCACTCTTAGTTTTTCTATTATTTTTATTTCTTAAGCCAGTCAACACACAAACCGAAACAAATAAATGCACACGTAGTAGGCAAGATGCATCAGTATGGTCTTTCATTTCGGGTACACCTGTCCTAGACGGACCCAACCCCTGTGTTGAGTCCCCTAAGTAAAATGCACGTGATGCAAATAATCGTTCCTACCAGGGATCCGACATGAGGTTTTGTTATTCTAGGTTTAAACCTGGGGATGTGTTCTAGACCTGGCTTACCCAAGCGAACAACTTGAGCCGAGGTGGGAGCGACGTACCGGGAGCACGAAAGTCTACTCAGGCTAGTGGTTGATCCATCCTCGTTCTATTTGGTACGACCCCTAACAAAAAAGCGGGCCACGCGAACGTGTGCACCATTTTTTTTAGAAGACTCAGAAGGGAGGCGTAAGAAGGCAGTTTAAATACAATTCAAATAATATCAAAGCGGTAAATGAGCGCCAATTAGCACATTAGGCCCACAAAATACAGTAATATCAAGAATCAATAAATCCAAGTAAATATACATTAACAACCTCAAATTCTTGAACCCTGAACCAGAGATTCTGGGTTTGTTCCCCAGCACAGTCGTCAGAGCTGTCACACCTCCTTTTTCCCGAAAGGGTGGGATAAAAGAGTTTTTCCAATTAAAGTGACATAATCGAATTGGAATTATTTATTTATTTTTAGAGTTGCCACTTGGAATAATTTATGGTGTCCCAAGTCACCGGTTTATTCTAAATCCCAAATCGAGGAAGTTTTGACTCAGTTTAAAGTCTGCGAACCAGAAGACGGGGTAAGGAATTCTGTTAGCCCGGGAGAAGGTGTTAGACACTCCCGAATTTCGTGGTTCTAGCACGGTCTCTTAGTGGTTCATACTTGGCTTATTAATCTAATTACTCATTTTAGGATCTATGTGCATTTATCCTTTACCGCTTTTAAGAAATTATCCCGAGTCGAGTCACGCGTACGTGTATTCATCTTATTCAGCGCGCTAAAAATCATGTCACGCGTACGTGTATATAATTAATAGCACTTAATTAATAAGAAAAAAATATTTGGCCAAAGTCATGCGAACGTGTACCTTGGTTTAATTTAGAAAATCGATGCTCAAATCATGTCACGCGTACGTGTACACAATTTTTCACGCTTAATTACTTAAGAAAAACTCCAAAGTCGCGTGAACGCGTACCTCGATTTTATTTTAAAAATCGTAAATGGCACGCGAACGTGTACACAATCACTATAGTAAATTAAAGAGCACCTGAAGCATTTCTACGAACATTCATTTTTGAAACCACAATCATGTCACACGAACGTGTACATAATTAATAATATTTATTATTATTAAAATTATTTTGCTCAAAGTTGCATGAACGCATACTTTGGTCTTAATTTTGGAAATTGTAATTATGTCGCGCGAACGTTGAAAATCCTAAAGATTGCCTACCCGGATGTGATTGGCCTAAGCATGCTCCTAACGACTCAATGAAATAAAGCAAATAATAAGATCCATATCAAGTGCAAATCCATTTTGATCCAAAAATTTTGTTTTCCATTTCTGTCAATCTAAAATCTGAATATCTCAAGCAAAACCCATTTCATTTAAATCCAACAATTCGACCCAATGGGATAAAATAAAGCTACAGAAGTAGTCAAATATTCTTAAGCCTAAATTAATTTGCTATTTTACTAAAATATCCGTTTTGATATTAATTATTATAACCAAACCCAACAACTCAAAACCAATTCATTTTTCATGTTCTAAATTAATTCAACGTAGAACCTACTCATTTAAGAATACATTAAACGCAAACGATAATATCAACCAAGAGAACCTTTCCTAAAGTCATTCAATCAGTAGCAAATTAGGGAAAACAAGTTTGTAAGAAGTTTGAGAAATTGGACCTCAATTTATCTGACAATCGATGTAAACCAGTACAACGATGTACTCTGATCAGTCGACTCCAAACTTAAAAAACTAGTGGGGGCAGGGACCCGAACCATGAAAGGTAATCGGCAACCAACTTTAGACCGGAACACTCGAATGAACCCACGAATCAGGAAACCTCGATTCAGAACAAAGAAAGAACTCCAACTCGCCTACCTTTGCTAAAGTTCGGACTCCCGATGAACCAGATTTCGAACTGTTTTTGAGCGATTCCGGCAGAGGTTTCAGTCGGTTTTTGAAGCTATTTTGACGGATTCAATGGAGGGTCACGGGATTTTCAAAAGAGATAGAAGGTGAAGGAGAAGAGGAGAAGGGCATCAGCAACGACATGAAATCATCACCGGCTGTTAACTCTGGCGACTATAATGGCAGCTAATCTGAATCGTGCCTCCTCTGTTTTGGCTTGGATGTGAAGGAATTGGGTGGATGATTCTTTTTTAATGGGGAAAGGAGTCGTTGGTGCTCTTGAATCAGAGAAAGAATGAGAGATCCCAATAATTGTGTCTGTTGTTCCTTTTTGTCTTTTGGAATTGAAAGTCAGCTCTGATTTTTTAGGGAGGTGAAGTGTTGAGGCATTAGGTATAAGGAAAAATGGGGGTCTGTTCTCCTTTTTTCTTTGAATGGAGAAGATGTTCTTGCTTTATTATTGTGTGGCTACTCTTCAAAACAAAAGTTGCCCCCCTTTTTAGGAAATTAGGTCTTCTTTATATAGAAGGAATTAGGGTATATTTTAGGGATGAGGGGATATTGGGATGATGGGTAGGTTAGGGAAATGGCTGGCGGGTTTTGGGGAGAGATTTGGCAATTGGGCCACTTTAAATAATTTTGCTCTTAGCCTAGTTTCAACAATAACTAACCTCTTATTTTCCCTTCTTTAAATTTTTGCAATATTAGCCACTCTAACTCAAATTCTAATTTAAAATCTATTTTTTGTGTGGCTGGGCTATTTATTTTTACTAAAATTTATTTTTTGATTATTTTTTAGAAGTAATTTTTATGTAGGGCAAAAATTAGGTGCTCACACTAGGCGTTGGTATGTGGCACCGATATTTTTTAATCAAAACAACATCACGTTATAACAATATGTGCTGTATTTAGTTATGAAGGAAGTTTTTCCTAATCACCCGGGACCATTCGTATTTAGTTGTACCCAAAATAGGCGTCGAGAAAACTGAGGATCTCGTGGCTACCCGTGGCATCGATCATTCAATCAATGTTGGGCAAAGGAAAAGAGTCTTTGGGACATCCCTTATTCAAATCTTTGTAATCCACACACATTCTTAGTTTATTCCCTTTTTAGGGACTACCACTATGTTTGCTAACCAATCTGGGTATTTAACCTCCGCAATAGACCCTATTTTATGGAGTTTGGATACCTCTTCCTTGATGAAAGCATGCTTGATCTCGGACTCAAGTCTCATCTTCTGTTTGACCGGGTGAAACTTCGGGTCCAGGCTTAGCTTGTGGGTGGTTATCTTCAGCGGGATCCCTGTCATGTCAAGGTAGGACCAAGCGAAACAATCTTCATTAGTTATAATAAATTGAATGAGTTTTTCCTTGAGCTCGGAGCTTAAACTCGTGCATAGGTATACTTTTCGATCGGGAAAGTGTTCTTGCAATATGACTTGTTCTAGCTCCTTGCCCGTCGATTTAGTGGCGTCGGAATCATCAGGGGCTATACAATATCTGGGAACCCCATAATCATCATCCTTACCTTACTTTTGTTTGTTCGAATCTGCCGAGGATGGTATCAATGATTGCTATTTGGTCCCGTTTTTTATATTTGGTTTGGATCCTTCGATGTTGAGACTGTAGACGCCGGTATCACCTCCTCGACCACGAACATTTCCTTTGTATCCGGATGTTTACCGCAAACTTTTTGAATCCGTCCAGGTGTTGGGAATTTCAGTGCCTGGTGCAGTGTCGAGGGCACCACCCTCATGTTGTGGATCCATGGACTTCCGAATAAAGCGTTGTACCTCTTGTCTCCTTCGATCATATAAAATTTAGTTTTCTGGATGGTCCCAGCGGTGTTTACTGGTAATGTTATTTTGCCCTTAGTGGTCTTACATGCCATGTTGAATCCATTTAGAACTTGAACTCCAGGCACGATTTGGTCTTGTAAACCAAGCTGCTCCATGACCCTCGACCGAATGATGTTGGCCGAGCTGCCTGGATCAATTAACACACGTTTAACCCGGATTTTATTTACGAGTACAAATATTACCAGTGCATCATTATGGGGTTGTATGATCCCTTCCACATCCTTGTCACCGAAAGATAAAGTTCCTTCTGGTTTGTAGACTCGAGTTCGTTTCTCCCTAGTGATTGATAATTTGGTGCGTTTCAACATCGGCCCATGTGGGATATCAACCCCACCGATGATCATGTTAATGACGTGCTGAGGTTCTTCTTATTCTGCCTGCTTGTCAGAATCCCTATTCCTGAAATGATTCTTGGCTCGGTCGCTCAAGAATTCTAGAAGGTGTCCATTGTTGAATAGTCGGATTACTTCCTCCCTCAGTTGTCGGCAATCCTCCATTTTGTGAACGTGAGTGCCATGATATTTGCATACTGGTTAGGATCCCTTTGGGTTGGATGTAAATGTATAGTCGAGGCCATTTGGTATCTTTGATGCACCCGATATTTGATACTTTGGCAGCAACATCGACATTAAAGTTGTATTCCGATAGCCTCGGCGCTTCTTTAGGCCCGATGGACCTGTCGAAGCTATTTTTGGTCATGAGTCCCCGGTTTATTTGACCTCGGTCATTTCTCCTTTCATTTCTCAAGGAGTTCCACCCGGATCCTGCTTCTCCAATCTCCATTATATGGCTGATACCAATCCCTGTTTGGTTTCGGTTCACGATCAATGTCTCTCTTGACTTTGTCGAGGGTTCTGACAGGATAAACAGACTCCGATGGGGCCCCGAGTTTAACGTCTTCGACTCTGATTTTTGATTGATACCGGTTATGCATGTTGGCCCAGGTAATAGTCGGGTATTCTATCAGGTTTGCTTCAACTTCTGTGAAGCCACTGAGCTTCAAATATTGATTCCCTGAGTGAAAGCTTGAACAACCCAATCATCAACGATCGGTGGCAGATCCATTCATTCCATTTGAAATGGGGTCACGAACTGTCTGAGCATCTCGTTATCCTTCTGTTTGACTTTGAAAAGGTCCGATTTTCTGGTCTCTACCTTGATGACACCGGTGTGTGCTTTTACGAAAGAGTTTTCAAGCATAGCAAATGAGTCAATAGAATTAGGAGGCAAATTGGGGTACCATATCATAGCTCCCTTTGACAAGTTCTCTCCAAATCTTTTCATCAGAATGGACTCGATTTCATCGTCCTCCAAGTCGTTCCCTTTGATGGCACATGTATATGAGGTCACATGCTCATTTGGGTCATCCGTTTCGTTATACTTAGGTATCTCAGGCATACAAAATTTCTTGGGGATCGGCTTTAGAGCCGCGCTCGGAGGAAAAGGTTTTTGCACGAACTTCCTAGAATCCGGGCCTTTCAATATTGGAGGTGCTCCTGGGATTTAGTCTACCCTGGAGTTATAGGTTTTCACCTTTTTATCTTTAGCTTAGATTTTCTTCTCCCCTGATTCTATCCGTTTTGTCAGCTTTTTATCTTCAAAATCGGATAACAATTGAATTTGTACGCGATTTTAAGAATACGTGATCTAACTTGATACAAAAATGAGAAATCAGATTGAAATTGGAAAACAATGAAAAAGTAAATTCAAACCAAACAAACTGGATAGTCTTAGAGATTTGTGTGTTATGGAGATTTGTGTGTTATGGAGATTTGTCTTAAAGTAGTGTGTGTTATGGAGATTTGTATCGAATAACCACTATTGTCCTTAGCTCCACGGTGGGCACCAAACATTTTACCCTAAAAATCAGATAACAATTGAATTTGTATGTAGTTTTAAGGATACGTGATCTGATACAAAATGAGAAATTAGATTGAAACTGGAATAAACAATGAAAAAGTAAATGCAACCAAAAAAATTGGACAGTCTTAGACTTGAATCAAAGATACTTCAAAGAGCAAGTGTAAAGTAGTGTGTGTTATGGAGATTTGTATCAAATAACCACTATTATACTTAGCCTTACCGTGGGCGCTAAACTGTTTACCCTCAAAATTGGATAACAATTGAATTTTTATGTGGTTTTAAGGATACGTGACTAACTTGATACAAAATGAGAAATCAGATTGAAATTGGAATAAACAATGAAAAAGTAATACAAACCAAACAAATTGCACAGTCTTAGCCTTGAAAGGTTAGCCACCCTCGAGCTAGAAATGCTTTATCGATGCCGGAACAAGATGACAAGATAATAAGAAATAGAAATAATAGTATATTACCTTGGGATGCATGTTACAGTATGTTGAGTGAATTATCATACCCCCTTTATATAGTAGAGGAGTCCTTTTCTAGGTACATTTCTATAAAAGGTAAAAATCTCTTGATTTGCTGATTGTCGGTTCCTCGATGATACGTGCCGAGATTCTCGTCGTAGTATCCGACCAGTCGTAGATTTTTATATCTTCTGTTAGTTATCTCCGAGCTCGTTCGAGTCTAAGGTCGACACCGGACTCATTGTTCCTCGAAGGCAGGTTTTCCGTCCTCGGGTTCTAGTGTTTACCCTAAAATCGGATAAAAATTAAATTTATACGCGGTTTTAAAGATACGTGATATAACTTGATACAAATTAGAATAACAAATTAGTATTGAAATTAATGATAAGAAGATAAATTCAAACCACACAAAATTGGACCGCCTTAGCCTTGAAGGTTGGTCACTCTCAAGTTAAGAAATGCCTCAATTGATGTTGAAATAAAATGACAAGAAAACAAGAACTAGAAATAATAATGTATTGCTTTGGGATGCATTTTTCAATATCTATTACAAATGATCAGACCCCCTTTATATAGTAGGGGAGCTCTACTCTTGATACAATTTCATAAATGGTAAAAAATCTCATAATTTGCTAATTAATCGTCCTCTCCTTCATACGTGCCGAGATTTCTGCCGTTATATCAAACTGATCACAGAAATTTCGGCCTTCCGTTATTTTCCCTGGCAAAGCTTCCTCGATCTTGTTTGGCCCCGAAGTCATGAGCTCGATGATTTAACTTCGCGCCTTGGTTCGATATAACCTTGAGTCGAGCTTCAACCTGTCACGTTTTAGGCTTGACTTTTCATACAATAGACAAGCCCAATTTCGACCGTATAAAGAGAGTCCCCTCGTTTTTCGGAGAGAAGACGACGAGAAATGATATGAACTTCCAAGACTTGCTTCGATAAATCATGACTTAGGTGACAAAAGGTAATTGAAATGTCCTGTTGGTCCAGTCTCCAAGGCATTAGGTGTGTGTCAGTTGTTGGTCGGCAACTATAAGTTTTGAACAGTCATTTGCAAACTATAAATACTTCATCAAACTTCCATCCATTAGAACTTTTACATTCAAACGTTTGTTCTTGTGCTTTTAATAAAATTTTCATCACCTTCATCCTCTGGTTTTCCAGCTTAAGTTTAAAACTTCTTCCTTTATAGTTTTCTGTAAATTTTTATAAACTATCCACCAATTACGCCCTCTTTCTCGTCATTACCATATCTTCACCCTTACTCAGAAGCAATGGCAAAGACTTCTAAATTTGTTCCTCAAAAGGAAACTCACTCTTCCTTGAGACCGTCTAAAGAAGAAAATGCTCTGTCTACTGCTGTTGAGGAAAAGACACCGGAACCCCCTCAACTATGTTCGTTCCTACTGGGTTCCCAACTTGGAACGACTTCAAGATCGAGAAAACCCCTTCCGTACCCGGTCGATGCGAGCCGATCTCGAGGTATATAATCTCCATCATGGATGATCTCCTCCACAAAGTAAAGGAAGATTGTAATTGGGATGGTAAACACGTGGTGGTGCCTACTCCCGAGGAACCAATTACTACCTACGTGGAGGGGCTTCTAAGTGTTTATACTTATGGTGTTGCCTACTCCCGAGGAACCAATTACTACCTACGTGGAGGGGCTTCTAAGTGTTTATACTTATCCCTTCACATTGGATCCTCTAGAACCAGCTATCATAGACTTTTACAAAAGGTGTGAAGTGACACTTGGGCAGATTCATCCTTCATTTTGGAGGATTGTTATTCTGCTTCGTTTCTTTGTGAGCAAGCTCGACAAGTGCCCTCTCACCATCGACCATCTCATGCGTTTGTACAGTCCCCGACTCTACCCAGGGAGATTGATAAAGCTTTCCCGTCGGGCTACAAAAGCCCCATTCTCGATCATAGATGAGGATCGAGACCAAAGCTGGTTGGGTCGGTTCATTCGAGTGAAGACCTAGGATCTAATCCCGGCTGAAGAAATGCCATTTACCGAGAAATGGAACAAGCGTAAGTATAATCTCATCTTTAGATTTTGTCCATTGTTTTTCCCTTTCCTCTCATCTAACCGATGCTTCATGGTGCAGCTACTGCTCGGATGTCGGATGCAGTCCCCCGACTCAAGGAGTGGGTCGAGGGTATTGTATCACAGAAACCCTATTCCGAGCGCGTGTGGTGTGAACTTTCAAAGGGTCGATGGGGGGCTCATTTTCACGGTAATATTCTTTCCTATAACTGACATTACTTGGATTTCTTTCTTATTTTACTGATCTCTTTTCCTTTGTAGGCCTTGGGAAGTATGTCGAGATGAGGCCTCCATGTGATGATGACATATTCGATGATCCTCTTGCTCCGAAGCAGGATAAATAAAAGAAGAGAAGAAAAGCTCCGAGTTCCTCGAGCCCTGAAAATAAAAGACGGAGGAAGCGACCCGCGCACAAACCTAAGAATTCCAACACCAAACAACTCTCAACGGACTCACTCCGTCAGTTGTTGGGATGAATCTGAAGAAGAAGAAGAAGAAGAAGAAGAAGAAGAAGAAGTGGCCCATAAACCAATGAGAATGGAGTGGCCCCGGTAATGGACTTTGAGGTCGTATGATATGCCCAAAGAACTTCGTGCAAGAGTTCCTTCCATTTTCCTTTGGCGTCGGTCAACATCTTTTTAAGGTTCTGGATTATGGCTTTGTTAGTTGATTCTGCTTGTCTGTTCCCACTAAGGTGGTAGGGAATCGATAGGATCCTTTTGATCTTGTGGTCTTCGAGAAATTTGGTCACTTTTCTACCGACGAACTATTTCCCGTTATCACACACGATCTCGGCCGGCATTCTGAATCGACATATGATATGGTCCCAAATGAAATTGATGACCTCCTTCTCCCTGACCTTTTCATATGACTGAGATTTCACCCACTTAGAAAATAGTCAGTCATAAACAATATAAATTGGACCTTACCGGGTGCCCATGGAATGGGGCTGACGATGTCCATTCCCCACTTCATGAACGACCATGGAAATAAAATTGAATGTATCAGTTCTACGGGTTGGTGTATCATCGGGGCATGTCGTTGGCATCCATCACATTTTCGCACGAACTCTATCGTATCCTTTTTCCATGCCGATCTAGTAGTAACCTTCTCTAATCACCGTTTGAACCAATGATTCGGTGCCGGAATGGTTTCCACATGTGCCCTCGTGAATCTCCCTCAGAACGTAATTGGTATCTTCTGGTCCCAGACATATTGCCAGAGGACCATCAAACATTCTCCTAAATAAGGTTCCTTCCTCAAACAAACAAAACTGGGTTGCCTTTGTACGGAGGGCCCTCGATTCTTTTCAAGCAATTTGTCGGTCTTCAGATATTCTACGTATTTGTTTATCCAATCCCAAGTCAGGCTTGTAGAGTTTATCTCAGCATGACCTTATTCTACAATCGATCTCATGGGTTCCATTAAGCTCGTTGTCTTCGACCGGTGATCCTAAGTTAGGTAGGGCATCAGCCTCACTGTTTTGATCCCTGGGGACGTATTGTAAGGTCCATTCCTTGAACCGGTGTAATGCTACATGTAACTTATCCAGTTACCTTTGCATTCGTTCTTCTCTAACCTCAAAAGTTCCATTAACTTGGTTTACTACGAGGAGGGAGACGCACTTAGCTTCGATAACCTCAGCACCCAAGCTTTGGCTAGTTAGAGACCTGCAAACATGGCCTCATATTCAGCCTCGTAGTTTGTCAATTTTACATTTATGATAGATTGTCTAATTACATTTCCTGTTAGTGGCTTAAAATGATGCCTAGTTCGGACCCTTTTGCGTTCGAGGCACCGTCCGTAAAGAGGGTCCAGATTCCCACGGACGTCCCGAAGTTCACCATTAACTCTCTTTCGACCTCAGGTATTAGGGCCGGCGTAGAGTCTTCCATAAAATCTGCCAAAATTTGAGATTTTATGGCTATTCGGGGTCGATACTCAATATCATACCCATTGATTTCAACGGCATGTTTGTCCAATCGTCTCGAGAGTTCGGATCCGTGCATAATATTTCGCAATGTGTAAGTTGTTACAACACATATGTGATGAACTGAAAATAAGGTTTTAGTGTCCTAGAGGCGCTTAGTGTAGCGAGCACTAGTTTTTCTAGGTGAGGGTATCTAGTCTCGGCTTCTCCTAGGGTCCTGCTAACATAATAAATTGGAAATTGCGTACCTTGTTCTTCCCGAACCAGGACTCCACTTACCATTATTTTTTATACTGTCAAGTATAGGTATATCTGCTCATCTGTAACGGCGAGCTCGATAGATATCAGGGTTGATCTCGATTCCTCGATTGGATACCATAAGCCCAAGAAACTTACCTGATCTGACATCCAAACGCACACTTCTCCGGGTTCAACTTCATATTGTACTTCTTCAAAATGCTAAAAGTTTCCTGCAAATATTTTAAATGGTCCTCTGCTCGTAGGGACTTAACCAACATGTCGTCAATATAAACCTCCATCAATTTTCCTATTTATTCCTCAAACATCCGGTTTACCAAGCGTTGATAAGTAGCACCGACATTTTTTAGTCCGAATGGAATTACGTTATAACAGTACGTACCGTACTTGGTAATGAAGAAGGTTTTCTGCTGATCATACGGGTCCATCCGTATTTGATTGTACTCTGAATAGTCATCGAGAAAGCTGAGGATCTCGTGGTCAACCGTGGCATCGATCATACGATCGATGTTGGGTAGAGGGAAGGAGTCATTCGGGCAGACTTTGTTCAAATCTTTATAGTATACACACATTCTTAGTTTGTTCCCTTTTAAGGGACTTCTACTATGTTTGCTAACCAATCCGGGTATTTAACCTCCCGAATGAGCCCTATTTTAAGGAGTTTAGATACCTCGTCATTGATGAAAAAGGGTTTGACCTCGAGCTAGGGCCTCTTTTTCTACTTGACCGGATGGAATTTAGGGTCCAGGCTTAGCTTGTGAGTGGTATATCCTGGGTGATCTCTATCATGTCAAGATGGGACCACGTGAAAGAATCTATGTTAGCTATAAGAAATTGACTGAGTTTTTTCCTGATCTCGGGAGTTATCCCCATGCCCATGTATACCTTCAATCGGGAAGATGTTCGATCAGTATGACCTGCTCCAGTTCTTCGATTGTTGGTTTTGTAGCATCGGAATCATTGGGGGCTATAAAGGATCGGGGAACCCTATGATCGTCGTCTTCATCAGTCCCCTGCTTATCTGGTTGGGTCGAGGATGACATTGGTGATTGCTATTTGGCTCCTTGTTTTGCTTCCGACCTTGGCTCCTTTGATGTTGTAAGTGTTGATAATGGAATTACTTCATTGACTGCAAACATATCCTTTGCGGCCGGTTTTTCCCTGAAGATTGTCTTAATCCCTCCCGGCGTCAGGAATTTTAACACCTGGTGAAGGGTCGAAGGCACTGCCCTAATGTTGTGGATCCATGGCCTCCCGAACAAGGTGTTGTATCTCATGTCACCCTCGATCACATAAAACTTATCATCCTGTATGGTGCCGACGACATTGACTGGTAATGTTATTTCCCCTTTAGTGGTTTCACATGCCATGTTGAATCCATTCAGGACTCGAATTGGGGTACGATCTGGTCTTGTAGACCGAGCTGCTCCATGACCCTTGATCAAATGATGTTGGCCAAGCTGCCTGGATAAATTAACACACGTTTAACCCGAATTTTATTTACGAGTACAAATATTACCAGTGCGTCATTGTGAGGTTGTACGATCCCTTCTGTATCCTCGTCGTTGAAAGATAAAGTTCTTTCTGGTACGTAGTCTCGAGTTCGTTTTTCCCTAGTAATGGACACCTTGGTGCGTTTCAACATCGGCCCGTGTGGGATATCAACCCCCTAATGATCATGTTGATGATGTGCTGAGGTTCTTCTTGTTCTGCCTGTTTGTTAGAATCCCTGTTCCTGATGTGATTTTTGGCTTGGTCGCTTAAAAATTCTCGAAGGTTCCATTGTGGAATAAACGAGCTACTTCCTCTCTAGCTGTCTACAATCGTCGGTTCTGTTACCGTGAGTGCCATGATATTTGCACATCTGGTTAGGATCCCTTTGGGTTGGATCGATCTGTAGAGGTCGAGGTTGTTTGGTATCTTTGATGCATCCGATAGCCGATACAATGGCGGCATCATCGCCATTAAAGTTGTATTCTGATAGCCTTGGTGCGTCTTTGGGCCGGATGGACCTGTCTAAACCATTTTTGTTCATAAGTCCCCTGCTGCTCTAAGCTCATTCATTTATTCTTTTCTTTCTCATGGAATTTTGCCCGGACCCGTTGCCTCTTCGATCCCCGTTATTTGGCTAATACCGATATCTATTCGACCTTGGTTCCCGGTCGATATCTCTCTTAATTCTGTCAGCGGGACTGATAAGATAAATTACACGAAAGAATCCCCAAGTTGATCGTCTTCGACCTGATTTTTGATTGGTGCCGATTATGAACACCTACCCAAGTCAGCCGGGTACTCTATTAGATTATGTTTCAACTGTTGTAAGCCACCGAGCTTCGAACATTGAACCCTTGGGTAAAGTCTTGAACGACCCAATCATCAACGACTGGTGGTAGGTCTATCCATTCCATTTGGAATCGTGATATGAATTCTCTGAGCATTTCATTGTCTTTCTGTCTTACCTTGAAAAGGTCCGACTTCCTGGTTTCGACTTTGATGGCTCCGGTGTGTGATACCATATCATGGCTCTCTTTGACAGGTTTCTCCAAATTTCATTAATAAGACGGATTCGATTTCACCATCTTCTAGATCATTCCTTTTGATGGCACATGTGTAAGAGGTGACATGTTTGTTCGGATCGGTCGTTCCATTGTACTTAGGAAATCGGGCATGTGGAACTTCTTGGGGATCAGTTTTGGAGCCGCGCTCAGGGGAAACGATTTTTGCACGAACTTCTTGGAATCCAGGCATTTCAATATCGGCGGTTCTCCTGGTATTTGATCTACTCTGGAATTGTAGGTTTCCACCTTTTTATCGTTGACCTCGATCTTCTTCTCCCTTGATTCTATCCATTTCGTCAATTCCTCGAGCTTCTTTATAATCCTGGTTCATTTTCGCTCGACCTTTCTATGACCGGTTGATACCTGTGGGTGACTTCCCAGAGAGGATCGGGCTCAACCCTGCTCGGTGCACGGTTTTGGTTTTGTAATTGGGCTATTTCCACCTGGTGTGCCTGCAACATTTCGAAGATTAATCGTAGACTGATCCAGTCCCCTTCAGCTTTTTATGTGTTAAAAGTTGTCGATTGGGCTCCACCACGAATGCTATTTTCGGGGTCAGTAGGCAAGTTTGCATTGATATCCACATGTGAATTAGCATCAATCGGAACTATGATCAGAATTCCAGCGGGATAAGCAGGTGGTATCTCATTACCGGGTTCTATGTTGTTATTTTCATCTTGGTGACCGGACTCATTACCAACGTGCATAGGTGCTGATTGAGAATTTGACATTTTTGTATTTTAGCCTGGAATCAAAGACACTTCAAAGCGCAAGTGTAAAGCAGTGCGTGTTATAAGGATTTGTATCAAATAATCACTATTATCCTCAGCCCACGGTGGGCGCCAAAATGTTTACCCTAAAATCGAATAACAATTGAATTTATACGCAGTTTTAAGGATACATGATATAACTTGATAAAAATTGGAAGAATAAATTAGTATTGAAATTAATAATAAAAAAATAAATACAAACCACACAAAATTGGACCGCCTTAGCCTAGATGGTTAGTCACTCTCAAGTTAAGAAATGCCTCAATCAGTGTTGGAATTAAATGACAATATAACAAGAACTAAAAATAACAATGGATTGCTTTGGGATGCGTTTTTCAATATCTATTACAAATGATGAGGAGTCTGGAACCTAAATATGGTCTTTTGGACTCAAATGACGGAAATGAGTGAAAAAAATATTGTAACCAAACGTCAAGTTGATTAGACACAGATATAACGCCGTTTAAGCGCTATATGTATATAGCGCATATAGCGCCTTAATAAAATACACTATACCCCTTCAAATAGGTGTCCCTTCCCTTCCTCCCCCCTCCCATTACAGACAGAAACACCCTCCCCCCCATTAACGACCCAAAAAAACTCGAATGGACCCACCCGTCTCACAAAAAGTAAAGATTCTTGGTCCCACATCCTAGCTAAGGCCTTCTCTCGTTGTGGGTTGCTCGTTTCGGATTCAAATCTTCAATTCTTCAACTTTCCTAAAAACTTAAATCGAGGTATTCCGATTTAGTTTTATTCGAAACTCATATAAAAATGCATACTATTTGTTTTAAATGTGTTCTATGTTGTTGTGCTCTTTTTGCGATATAACTGGTATGTTATTTTTATCCGGACTAAGATATTAGTGTGCTAAAAGAATATGTAAAAATTGAGAAATCATTATTATTTGTTAAAAAAAATATTAATAAATTACTTTTTACTATTGTATATGTATTTTCGTCAATGTTTTGTGATTAAATATATTTGTTATTTTTATCTGGTTTAAATTATTTATTTGCTTAAAGACTAGTAATATAATGTCCTTTTAGTGTGGTAAAATGTAGTGTCTTTTAGCGTAGTATCCCTGTAGTTATTGAAATTAATCATTTAAGTATCTCTTATACCCAAAAATATATCAAAATAGCCGATAGATTAAACACAAACTCTGTCCAATTCTAGTCAACGATTGTAAGAAAATAATATGAGAAAACAACAATATTTTCTGGATATCTTGGTGCTACCGGGCCTCAAATATCGAGTCTGGAACCCATATGTGAATATTTAATAATTAAATCTTGTATAGTTATAAAAATTAATTATTTAATTTTATTATAGTCAAAAATAAGTGAGTAACAAACAAACATATAAAATAAAATATGTAAAATAATAAAACTATATATAAATTAATAAAACTAACACATACAAGAATTCAGGATATGTTGGTGCTATTGGGCCTCAAATATCAAGTCTGGAACCCATATGTAAATATTTAATAATTAAATCTTGTATAATTATAAAAATTAATTATTTAATTTACAAAAAAATATAAAATAATAAAACTAACATGTAAAATAATAAAACTAACACATACAAGGATTCGGGATATCTTAGTGCTACTAGGCCTCAAATATCGAGCTTGGAACTCATATGTGAATACTTAATAATTAAATCTTGTATAATTATAAAAATTAATTATTTAATTTTATTATAGTAAAAAATAAGTGAGCAACAAACAAACATATAAAATAAAATATGTAAAACAATAAAATTATATATAACTTAATAAACCTAACACATATAAGAATTCAAGATATCTTGGTGCTGCTGGGCCTCAAATATCGAGCCTGGAACCCATATATGAATATTTAATAATTAAATCTTGTATAATTATAAAAATTAATTATTTAATTTACAAACAAACATATACAATAATAAAACTAACACATACAAGAATTCAGGATATCTTAACATAATTTAAATTCAGTAAAACTAATGAAAATGCATGACACGGAAAACATAAAGATAAATACTACACTCAACACATACATGTGTTTGTTTAGTCACCATCGCCCATTATTTTCTGCTTCAACCACTTAAATTTCTATTCCAGCCTATTTTTTTCTTCTTCCGCCTCTTTTAGTTTCTCCTGCAATGCCGCAATTTTTTGTTTCATTTCAGATTCACGACGTTGGTATTCCTGGTTCATATCCCAGATATACTGCAAAGATTTTTTTGTAGCATTCATGCTTAATGGGTTCATCATACCATACCTCAAAATTGCAATAGTTTCCGTCATTGTCTCCCAACCTGTTAACACATACAGTATATGCGCCCAATATGACCATCGGACCAACATTCCTTCACCATACAACGTTTTTCAAAATAGCACAATGGTTGGTAATTGCGTCCAGACATTTGTTAATGCAAAAAAAAGACGTTGCTTTTATGAAAAGTTTTACTATTTATTTTTGTTAAGCGCAAATAATAACTAAAATGCGCTAGTTATTTATCGGCAAGACAACACACATAACATAGTATTTAACCGCGCTATGCTTCATGTGTTAAAGATTCTTCCGGGTATAATACAGCTTTTACACGCTTTTCAAGTCGACAAGACAACACTCATAACGTAGTATTTAACCGCGCTATGATTCGCATGTTAAAGATTCTTTCGGGTACAATACAGCTTTTGTAGGATTTTTAGGTCGGCAAAACAACACATATAACGTAGTATTTAGCCGCGTTATGATTTACGTGTTAAAGATTTTTTCAGGTACAAATTAACTTTTTGCAGGCGGGCAGCTTTTGAACGTACAAGACAACACACATAACGCAGTATTTAACTGCGCTATTCTATTACATACGGGACTAGGACTAATTTTATATACCTGGGTAGAGCTGCAAATGATTTATCCCAGTTATCATAAATAATTTCAAACGCACGTTTGCGCCCGAGAAATGCCTTTCTTTTGGTAATAGTATAACTATATTCCTGGTGGACGGATGTAATGCACTCTTTTATATTGTACCTTATGGACGCTTCAATGTGTAGAATCAGGATAAGAGAAATCAAGTCAACATCCAAGTTGAAGTGATTCCCACTGAATGTGTCCATTTCACAAGTGTGAGTGCTAATGTATTTACCCATTTTTCACATACCTGTCTTCTTCTTTCTTGCACGCAGTATCCAATGAAAACCCATAAACCATCTATGGCAAACGACCTTGTATATATCCGGAGTTGACTCCCATACCGTCATCTCACGACACTCTCTTACGCTGTACATTTTCGTCGTCCTGCTTATGCGTATTTTATCAGGAAAAAGCATGCCCTTTGCCAGCATCGTTGATCTAGACTCATCCCACATTGTTGTCCGAATTTCGTCGATATCCCTTATGAGGGCATTCATATATGGCATACTTAGCAAATGATCAAGGTAGGGAATCTCCCTTGAATGAGACTGCACTTGGGACTCGTACGCTCTTGGTCTAACGGGGGTGGAGCATGCTCCCTCGTCAAATCAGGCCGAGCATTCTCTTCGTCCTCATCACCACCCTCATCGGGAAATGGTGTGTCATCTCCGGACTCATCGACACTGTTGTCATAATCACTATTGTCTTCCTGACTTTGTGCATCTGCCAGATACCGATTAAATATGTCGTCTTCGGGCAATTGAGTCAGGACATGAGGCTCAAGTTGCTCGTTTTCACTGCACAAACAATGAGCTACTCAAATTGATAAATACTTGACATATAGCTATATCACTTCCCTTATAAAATTGTAATGTGTTAACATCCCATGATAAACATTATCCTGTTAGTGATGACTCCCGGATGGACTACCATGATCCAATATACCAGAACTATGCATATTCCAACTGGACGTGGGTTCATAACTTGTAAAATTCATATCTGGCTGGTACCCCCTGTGAAATATATGAGTGTTAATACAAATTCAATACAACAAAAATTAATATCGTAACACAAAGAAAAATTGAAGTTTACCACTCGTCTTGTGGATTATAAAAAGTAGGAGAGAAATTATTTTCTCGCTCCTCATTCGCCCGTGGAGATAAGTTTAAATCAGGCCAAACTCTTTCAGTCGGAACCTGTTCGGCTAAAACTGCTCCAGAATAACCACCTGATGACTGAGGGATATCCCTACTTTGTGCAACCTCATTATTGCAAACGTCTTCAACCTTCACGTACATTTCCAACATTTTTATCAAAAGAAATTTCTGGTATTCATCCGGAGTCCTCAAAAGATCTCTCAAAGTTTCATCATCCTCGATGTTAAACTCAGAGTAACAAGCAACCCTTTGCGGAGTGACATAATACGGATATCTTTTGATTACTTTAAGGTTCACAGAACGTTTGCTCACACTCATTTTTTACACAACAACTATACCAATTTATCGTACTCCATTGTAAGTGGCAACTTAACATAACACTGTGGAGATAAACTATAGCTCACTGAGTTATTCGCCACCACATCCTCACCCACCCAGTATAATGAAACCCTTACTTTTCGCTCTTCAGACACTATGACAAAATGCTTGCGAATTTAACAAGAAGAAAAATTTAGTAGGAGTTGATAATATCTCTGAATGGAGTTTTGCAAAATCCCTAAGTCTTTAAATAAAGCAATGCCCAATCCGGGGTGGGGTGGGGGAGAGGGTCGAATTTTTTGAGGTATGTTTTGTCAGTTAAGCGCAGAAAAATTATTGGTGGGCCCACAAAATATGTATAGCGCCCTTTATAAAGGCTTATACCTGACAGTCTTGTCAAAGTCAGACATAGCGCTGTTATAGTGCCTTTTAAAAGGGCGCTATTTGTAGTTTGATCACAATATTTTTTTTTGCACTCATTTTCGTCATTGAGTCCAAAAAGATCACATTTATGGTCCGGACTCAAATGATGAGACCCCCATTTATATAGTAGGGGAACCCTACTCTTGATACAATTCCATAAACGGTAAAAAATCTCATAATTTGCTAATTAATGGATCTCTCCTTGATACGTGCCGAAATTTTCGCCGTGATATCCAACTGATCGCGGATATTTTGGCCTTCTGGTATTTTGCCTGACAAAGTTTCCTCGATCTTGTTCGGCCCCGGAGTCACGAGCTCGATGATTTAACTTTGCGCCTTGATTCGATATAACCCAGGGTCGAGCTTCAAACTGTCACGTTTTAGCCTTAACTTGTCATACAAGGATGAGCTCGATTTCGACTGTATACATCTAGCTCGGTGAGACTCGAAGTCGATCTTCAATCCGTGATCGCCACATTTCAAGCCTAATCTATCAAATTGCAGTCGAGTTCGACTTCGACCGTATACAATATGAAATAAATGTATATGTATTATTGATAGATTGATAAAATTATATAAAGATAGAAGTGTTATCATATTTTATGTATAACAAAACAGTTGATCTTTATTTTCTCGGCACCTAATTGTAATATTGTACCTCACTAATGTTTGGTAGTGATGAACGAGTCTTTATCAATCGAAATCCCTGTCAACTCTCTCTTTTGACCGCTATTCGGCCAGTTTCAAGGTTATACGGTAACTAATTAATCGAAGTACTATTTTTTTTTACTTTTACCACCAACCAAGTACATCAACATTGACTGCTGAGTAGCCTTGCAAAAGTTCTGGAAAATGAAGTAATAAGAAAAACAGAAACAACCAAAAAGCTTAAAGGTCGCGTAGCTCACGCCACGAACGTGATATGATATCCCTTCTTCGGTTCAAAATAAGGACTCACGAGTTGCAACAACCCAAGTTCGGTGCCACAACAACAATAGTGGATAAGCCCATTTCGGTCATTTCACAACAGTTTGCGCGTCATCTCAGTAAGACGTGGCGTCCTCTGCTTACGATCATGAAATGAACCGCAACATGCACGCGCCACGTATAGTGTTGGAGCAGATAAAATCAACAAGGCCACATCATAGACGACGTGGCAACCCCCAATCCTAGTCAGCTACCCTACCACCCTATATCCCCCGTTTTTAAAATGACCCACCCAAACTCCTGATCACCACTTTGAAGGCACTCCACCCCCAGTTTTTTACCGAAAAGCTCATTCCTTTACTCTCTTGTCTCTTTAGGGTTCATTATATCTATATCTTCGTTGGTGATATCGCCGGAAATGATTTTACCGGCGATCGGTTTTGGTATAGAGTGTTATTGTGATGAAGTCATGTCGTGTAGCCGTCGCAAAACCGGCGGTTGTTAGCCGTCTCGTGTTTGATGAACCTTAAGCAAAAGCTACAGACTTTTTAGCTTAGGAGAGTTTCCAAGTTATTCCATGCTTTGTCGAGTAAACCGCTAGAAGACTATTTTCTACTCCAAATACTTATTTTCTACTAGATAAAAAGGTATCTGTTTTAGCTTAATTAAGCCTCTCTTTTGTATTAGTTTCTCACAGTTCATCAATTTCTCGCCGAGTTCTCGTGAATCATTTGAATTTTTCGTGATCGATTGAAGACTGTGAACGTGAATTTGTGGTATCAGAATTGTAGTTATGCCTTTTCCTATGAAGATTCAACCTGTTGATTTCAATACCGTGGAAGAACCGAGTCGATATGACTCGTTTAAGCCGGTTCAGAAGTCACGGTTCAAGCGGCTATTCGAGAGGCAATTTTCAGGACTTTTGAGATCGTCGGCGCCGCCTGAGAAGCTGGTTGCCGGCGAAGAGTTGATTTGTAATAAGAAGGATGTTGCGTCCGAAGAGTTCGAGCCGAGCTCCCTTTGTTTGGCTAAAATGGTACAGACTTTCATTGAAGAAGGCGAGGCTGATAAACATCGGTGCAATCGGAACCGAAAATGCAATTGCTTTAACTGTAATGGAACTGACAGCTCAGAGGAGGAAGCTGATACACTCAGTTGCTTCGGTGAATCGAATCATACTTGTTGCAACGATGCTTGTGAAATCCTCAAGGTATTGCATGTTCCATTAACATGTAATTTTACCTTAATTTGTTCTTAAAATTCTTCTTAGAGTTAAATTAACAGTGTCTGTTCTTTGCGTGTTTCTCAAAATAACTCCCTTTTTTGGTGTAGAGTTTGGTGCCGTGTCCTTCCGTTATTGAAAGGAACGTTTTAGCTGATATTACAAAGATCATTGAGAAAAACAAGATGGGAAAGCGAAAGGACAATTTCATCCGAAAGATAGTTGTTGATGGCCTCTTAGCTACGGGATATGATGCTTCAATCTGCGAGTCTCGCTGGGACAAAACTCCTTCCACTCCTGCAGGTAAACTCACAATTTCAACAACATAGATTTGCTGGATTTTTTTGCCTAAATCCGAATTGGAAACTATGAACTTCATGCTTATATTTGTACTGACATATAAATCTCTTTAGTTTTGTATGGTTAAAGATCTATATATATTCCAGTAACTGTGAGTGAGAATATTAATTTTAAAGTCGTCAAATTATTGCTAAAGGTATTGTAATGCATCTGACCGAAAATAGAGCAGAATGGATACAAAGACTTGCAATGAAGTCAATTGGTTCATTGATCATATAATCGATCCTATTATTTCGACACAGAAGACACATATAATTGATTCCAATTAGTTCCAGATTAAGGTCTAATAGCAAGAAAACTTGGTCTGCAACATGGCAAGTTACAACTTGCATTTTGTTTTATATTCAGGCTAGCTTAAATGGAGAAACATACATATAGCCAATACCAACGTATTTGGGACTGTCTTAGGCTGCTTTTTTTCTTTTTTCTTTCTTGCTATTATGGGGTTAAGAATTCAACAAAAAGTAGAATCTTTTCTACAGGAGCGTATGAATATGTTGATGTTTGCTATTATTTTTGGGTTAAGATTTCAACAAAGTCTGTATCTTTTCGACAGGATCGTATGAATATATTGAAGTTGATGTGTTTGAATATGTTGATGTTGTTTGCTATTTATTGGGTTTAGAGTTCAACAAAAGTCGAATATTTCCTGCAGGAACGTACGAGTATGTTGATGTGGTGACTGAAGGAGAAAGACTACTAATTGACATTGATTTCAGATCAGAGTTCGAAATAGCAAGGTCGACCAGGTCCTACAAATTTCTCCTCCAATTGCTGCCTAACACTTTTGTAGGCAAAGCGGATCGCCTTCAGAAGATTGTTCATTTGCTAACAGAGGCTGCAAAGCAGAGCTTGAAGAAGAAAGGAATGCCTTTTCCTCCATGGCGTAAAGCTGAATACGTGAAAGCCAAATGGCTGTCACCTTACACCCGTATCAAACCAACTCTAATGGGGGCACCAACCGTGTCAAACTCTGCTGCCGAAACTGGCACTGCTTGCAAAACCTATCAACAAGCGGTAAAGGAGGAGATTTCAGAGGATTCTTATGGGGAGCTGAATCTGGATTTTGGAAAGAGCAGCCCACTCTTGGAGAAAAAAGCCAAGAGCGTGATTACCTATCCTCTATCTGCTTGTGATGAAGAAGAAAAGGATGTGATGGTGCAGCAAGGCGCACCGGACACTAAACACAAGGATTCAAGCATTGGTGCTAGGAAGATAACTGGTTTAACTTCTCTGATTGAAGACCACACATGAAATTTTGACCTGTCCTAACCCTTTTTATCGTTTGTTGTTTCTACATATCGAGCTGAAATCCCCGTGTGTTTTAGTAATTGGGGCTATTTGAATCTACGGACCAACTGCCTACTGGTTTGTCTCGGCAGTTCCCCTTCAAGTTTTATAGTAAGGGTCTAAAAGTCCATGCCACTAATACAACTATATAGTCGATAGATTAGTAAAAGGAGCGCTGATAGGTGTCTTGTTTGTCAGTTTGGTTTTTGGATATTTTCGAAGTGTTTTGCGTAAATGTTCATCTTAGCAAAATGCTTGTTAGCTGATAGTGTTACTGATATAATGAAAATAAAGTCTTGGAATTATTATGATATGAGCTTCTCTTTTTGTTAACTTTCCATGCCTTATTACCATTTGAAGGGGTTATAGTGCTTGTAGTGTTGTGTTTTACTTGTGAGTCTTCGAGCTTTCTGGGTGTTTGATGTTTTAATTTCATTGTGCTGCAAACCCGTTCCTAGCTCTCGTAATTAGAGAGCCAATGTCCGACCTGATTTCATTTAAGCTTTCATTTACCTAGTCTTAAGTGCACGGGGAATTCATCAATAAAATATTAGAGGAACTGGAGAATGTAAGATACATAGTTACGTTTTGCTCTCTCGAAACATTAGAAGATAAGATGACTTGGTATACCAAAGAACTCTTTATTCATTCCGGTCTGGAAGAAACCAAAAGTAACAGAAGGTGTTTTGCGAAATAATGCAGGATGCAGTGTATTCTCTATAAATATGATTTTTCTTAATATAAAGGGGAGTGGAGAAGAAAATTGATTTTCACACCATAGACTAAGTTGTGGAAGTGTCAAAGGGTTCGTTTGGTAAAAGTTATAGCTGTACTAATTATTTCAGAATCAGTTATTTTAACTTTTCATAAAATAATAATTTTAAAATAATTAATTTCGAAATTAATTATATCGCACTTTTCAAGGAGCCCTTAAGATTTTATGGAAGTGTCTCGTTTCAATATTAAAGGGATGATCTTAATGCGAAAGAATCCAAAAGTTCATCTAGACATGAAAAATTGTAAAGTGCAGAGAATATAATTATTACTGCTGGATAAAAGCTGAGGCATTGCGTAAAATGGAGGTAAGATAGGACTTTAATTTGCCCCATACTGAGCCAAGTTACCCACTTTTTTGGTGAAATTTTCTGTCTTCTTTTTGTCACAGCGTAATGCCGCGTTAGGTAGAATATCACAAGTGTTCTTTTTCAATTTATTATCCAGTTTACTAAGTATTATCTTAATAAAGACTTGACTGGTCATCGTTGACAATGCCACATTTATCGAGCTTTAACTCAGGAGAACACTATATATATATATATATATATATATATATATATATATAGGATGCAAAATTTTGCATTATTAGTTTGGTAGAATTACAAAATAAAATAAATATATGGATCATTTAATCATAGGCAAGTGTAGTGGTGACAAAATGGATCAAAACAAACAGTTATATATCCATATTATCTACTTAAAAATAAGTTGCATAATAATTTTTTTTAAAATAGTCAAATATGGATAATCATATTATCCACTTAGAAAATGGATAACCATTGGATAACTATTGATTTTAATTTTTATATTTGTAAAGACTCAAATTGGAGGTTCATCAAGTTTTGGAGACTAGGAATTCTCTTAAAAGTGATCATATTCAAAAAGTCATAGATAATATAGATATTCATATTATCCATCGATTAATACGTTGGATAATTTATCAATATTTGCATTACCTATTTTCGACCCGCCCACCCCGCCCCTTTGCCATTCCAGTTAAGTGATAAAAGTGTATGATTTTGCATATACTAGCTTGTTAGAAAGTGTAAATATTAAGTTTAAATAAGCTTTTTCCCGTCAACAAATTTTCATGTGTTTTCCCGTCAACACATTTCCCCCCAACACATTTTCATGTGTTTTCTTAATTTCCTTTTGACATAAGAACCACATTTTTTGTTTGTTTCAATTTTTTCTATATAACTGAAGTGCAACTCAAATTGCAGTAAGGATATTCCCTTTTCCTCCTGTTTTGGGTTAATTTCCTTAAAGAATGTTTCTGGAAAAGAGGAATAAAAATAAAATATGTCTGACACAGTGTTTGTGGATTAGTCAAGCTCAATACTTGTTTACTTGTTTATGAACCCAGACCAATATATTCCAACTTTAGTTACTTGTATATTTTCGATTTGATTTGAGTATCGCAGCTCCCTTTCATTCTAGTTTTTCAAATCAATTTTATCTTAAGATTTGAATAATAATGTGGTTGCCCAATACTTAATTTTCATATCTTAAGACCATATATTTATTTCTGTAGTATTGTAAAAGAGAAATACTTTATTAAGTATATATTTTCTATTTTTAGGTCACTTGACTGAAATCTCTAGTCTATCCGTTTGGTGCTTTACGACTAAAGTAAAATTCATTTGATTACTGAATAAAATACTAAAAGCTGAATCATCTAATAATGGGTAGCTGGGAAAAATGTTTATTTACGCATTGCAGAAGTACAATATTATCTAATTCCGTCTAGATCTAGAACGTGTCACTTTTACTTAGATATAAAAGGATCATCTCATACTCGATGGTTAATTTCCTCTACAGAGAATATAATTATTACTTCTGGTTCAAAGCTGCTGACTTACGTGAAAAGGAGAGAGCTAAAGGGGTTTCCTTTTTGGTGAATTTCCGTGTTCTTTTTGTCGCGACGTGCTGCTGCTGCGTTACTACATTTTCAGTAAAGTTATTGTGCAACTTATTCAGGAAGATGCTGTCCTGTGCACACCATTTTCAATTTGATTTTGAGCATACATTTGAAAAGTAATATTACTGCAACAACCGGGATAACGACCCAGTAAAATCTGAAAGGATAGTATGTACACACACCTTACCCCTACTCCGAAGGATAGAGAGGTTGTTTCTGGAAGGCTCTCGGCTCAAGAAACGAAAAAGACGAGAAGAGAAGGGAAAAGAAAATATATTAGTACCATCAAACAGAAATAAAAAAACTAATAACAGCATCATAAGAACTAGAAAATAGTTGAAATGCAATAACAAAGCCAGAAAATAAACCCCGATGCTATGAACAACGAAAGGTAGAGTGAACACATCATGTCCTCTATACCTTTCTATCAAGAGTCATGTCCTCGAAAATCTGTAGCAACGTCATGCCCTGTCCGATCACCTCTCCCCAATACTTCTTAGACCACCCTCTACCTCTTCTCGTACCCGCCAAGGCCAAACGCTCGCACCTCCTCACTTGGGCATTAGGACTCCTCCTTCGCATGTGCCTGAACCACCTGAACCTCGCTTCCCGCATCTTGTCATCCATAGGAGCCACGCCCACCTTCTTCCGAATAACTTCATTCCTAAACTTATCCTTCCAAGTAAGCCCCCACATCCACCTCAACATCCTCATTTTGCTACTTTCATCTTATAGATATGGAAGTTCTTAACCGGCCAACACTCTGTCTCACACAACATAGCCGGTCTAACCACATCTCTATAGAACTTACTATTGAGTAACAACGGCACTTTCTTGTCACACAGGACTCCTGATATTATCCTTCATTTTATCCACCCTACCCCTACGCTGTGTGACGTCTACGTCGATCTCTCCGTCTCCCTGAATAATTGACCCCACGTACTTAAAGTTACTTTTCTTGGGGATGACCTGTGATCCAAGCCTCAAATTCATGCCCAGATATTCTGTCTTAGTCCTGTTTTGTCACGACCCAAAATCCATAAGGTCGTGATGGCGCCGGACACCACTGTCAAGCAAGCCAATCATTAAATGGTTAAGTTAATTTCATGTTTTAGCATTTTGAAATCATTACCCTTCACTTTATTACATGATAACTGAATAAAATCCGCTAAGTAAATATGACAGTTTAATATTCCATTTTTATAAAATACATCCCAAACACATCCCAGAATCCGGTGTTATAAGTGCATGAGCAATTTCTAAGAATTTTACAATTACTACAAAGCTTGTCTGAAAAAAAATTGGACAAGGAAATTAAAATAAAATGAATACAATACGAAGGAGACTCTGTCAGCTGCGGATCGTCTCCGGATGATGCAGCTCGCCTAAGTCTCTAAACCAGCCACATCGCTATGAAAGTACCTGCATAATAAAAATGCACAGCAAGTGTAGCATGAGTACAAAAACAACGTGTACTCAGTAAGTATCCCGCCTAACCTCGAAGAGGTAGTGACGAGAGGTCGACTTGACACTTACTAAGGTCCAACAAAATAATCTAACAAGATATGATATCAGTAATAGGAATACGAGGGTGATAAAACAGTAAACACTAAAGATAACTGTAATACAAATAAATACTAGCTTGGTCTTACTTCACCGTCGAGAAAGGAAAGAAGACTTTCATCTCCAAGTTTAACTCAGACGTAGCTCCCTTTTTTGAAGCAGTGTCAAACCAAAATACCCAACAAGCATTGGCTCTCCCTGAAAAGGAGGTGATCCAAAGGAGGTGATCCAGCCGCACCTTCCAGTACGGCTACCTTGTTACGACTTTTGTTCCATTATTCCTCACTAATAATAGTGGAATCAATGCGCAAAGTCAAAAAGAACGAAGACTATTAATAAATCAATCCAATAAATTCGCTCATTTTATAAGAAATTCCTATATGATTTCTAATCGGGAAAGATTAAACACAAGTAAAATCTGCAGTAACATNGAACCAGACAAAGTAAATAAACAATTACTACTTCACTTTCCCCCAAATATCTTAAATAAACAATTACTGCTTCATTTCCCCCCAAATATCTTAAATAAACAATTACTGCTTCATTTTCCCCCAAATATCTTAAATAAACAATTACTACTTTATTTTCCCCCCAAATATCTTGTCACTTCAAAATCCATGAAATCAATAACAATTTAACATGCGCATACGGGATAAGGACAACCGGTCTGAGCCATCATAATAATTATATATGTGCACTGCCGAGGGTCGAACGGCCCGAACCATAATTATGTCTTTCAATCTAGTCGTGGCGTACGGCCTGCTTCCATGAGAGTGGGGGAAATAACACTCCGCTCGCGGAATGTAAATTGCGAAGCGGTCACACACAGTCATGCACAATCAAACCAGTCCACCCCGACTACATCGGGAAAACATATACTCAAGTAAATGACAAATTTCTCTTTTAAAAGTCACAAAAATAGTAATTAATCTTTTCTCGAAATTCATTTGCCAAGTTTAATAATATTTAATAATATAACCTTATCAGGAGTACAATTATCCACGAATGAGTCAATTCTCTTTCTAAATAATTAAGAAAGGTACACTCTGGCCTGCTTAGGAAATCAATTACCAATTTAATAGCATTACCAGTCTAATATTATTGGCAGGATCACATGTACAACTCGTAAGGTATGCTAGTGGGTCCTAGACTACTCGGACATAAGCATAATAGCACCTACGTACGGACCCTCGTCACTTCGTGCGTACGTAGCCCCCACAAATAGTAGCACATATTTAATTAGTTCACCTATGGGGACAATTTCCCCTCACAAGGTTAGAAAGGAGACTTACCTCTCCCCGAAATTTCATTACCGGCTTCCAAGCCCTTCCGCCGACTCCAATGGACGCACAACGCCCAGAAGCTATCCAAATAACGACAAACCAATGAAAATATATTCTAATATTTGCAACAATTCAAATTATGTAATTTTCCAACTCCGCTCAGTGAATTGACCAAAATGCCCTCGGGCCCACGTGCCTGGATTCCAAAATTTCTCGAAGATAAACTCTACCCATAGCTTTACTAGTTCAAATATACAATTTACTCAAATATTCATGCTCAATTCGTGGCTAAAATTCAAATTACCAAATTCTCTAGGTTTTCTTCAAAATTCTCAATTTTCCATAATTTTTCATGTTCAAGCCATGCATAAACCTTGTATTAATCTTGGAATGAGAAGGAATCACTTACCTGGTGACGCTTGATGAAAATCCCTTCTTGAAGCTCCTAAAAATCACCCACATCAAATGAAATAATGAAGAAATGGCCAAGAATCCCGTGTTAAAAACAATCTGTCCAGCACTTCCCCTCTATGCGATCGCATAAAGGCCACCGCGATCACATAGACCAAACCATGCTGCCCTAAATCTCTGCATTATGCGATCGCACTCTACACCACGCGATCGCAAAAGCCATTCCCAACTGCCTCCCATTTTCCTCCTTCGCGATCGCAGACCTCCCACTGCGTTCGCACAAGCCAGCCCCAGGTCTTCTTCGCGATCGGACACCAACTCCTGCGATCGCATAAACTAAAATCTCTCCCTTCAATTTTTCTTCTCCGCGATCGCACACCATGGACCGCGATCCCATAGCACATCAGTGACACCAGAAAATAGCAGCAGCAAAACCGAGAAAAATGATCCGAACTCACCCCGAAACATACTCGAGGCCCCCGAGACCCCGTCCAATCACACGAATTAGTCCCATAACGTCCCACGGACTTGCTCGAGGCTTCAAATCAACTCAAACAACGCCGAAATCACGAATCGCACTAAAACTCAAACTTTATGAACTTTGAAATTTCAAACTTCCACATTCGATGCCGAAACCTATCAAATCACGCCCGATTGACCCCAAATTTTGCACACAAGTCATATTCGACATTACGAACCTGCTCCAACTTCCGGAATCACATTCCAACCCCGATATCAAAATTTTCACTTCCGATCGAATTTCTCAAAAACCTTCAAATTTCTATCTTTAGCCAAATGACTTCAAAATAACCTACAGACATCCGAATTCACTTCTGATCGCGCTCCCATCTCCAGAATCACCATACAGAGCTATTCCCAGGCTCGAAATCCCAAACGAACTTCAATATCACTGAAATGCGCTTCAAGCCAAACTTAGGAAATTTCTTCACAATGTTGACTTCCACAATATATGCCGAAATGCTCCCGGGTTATCCAAAGCCCGATCTGGACATACGCCCAAGTACGAAATCATCGTACGAACCTGCAGGAACCTTCAAATCCCGATTCAGAGGTCGTTTACTCAGAACTCCAATCTTAGTTGATTTCTCAAACTTAAGGCTTCTGAAATGAGAATTTTCTTTCCAAATTGACTCTAAACTTCCCAAAATTCAATTCCGACCACACCTACAATTCATAATACCTGAAATGGATCTGTTCATGACTTCAAACCGCTGAACGACGCGGTAGATATCAAAACGACCGGTCTGGTCGTTACATTCTCCCCCACTTAAACCGACGTTCGTCCTCGAACGTGCTAAGGACTGCATACCTTTGCTGAATCAGCACCATGCACCGTATAACTCATCATCTGACCACAATGACACTCCTTGAACCTTAATAGCTAAAATTTCACGAATTTGATGCTTCCAATACACCTTATGATATATATATATATATATATATAATGCTGGCGGTACCACCACAACGGAGGAGATGTGTAGAAATTTCTAACCAGTTTCAGAGTTAATCCAAACATTGAATCCTTACTCTCGACTAATACCACCATCTCATTACAAACCAATAAGGGTAACTGTCTTTCAATGTATTTCACATAATCTTATCGCACTAGATCCCTGATCCAAAAATCTCGTCTCACCCAGTATGAACTGCTCAGACAACAAATCACCCCAAACATGACCAACAATATCACATGACACCACAACGCGCCAATAGGCCATAACTCGAATCATGATACATAAAGAAATGACTCAGGAAAAGAGTACTCAACTCACGCAACTTATTTTGAACTCTACTCAGAAAATAGAAAGTAAAACACATAAAATAGATATAGGGGACCGTACTCAACATCACACTGTTGCGGCACATAACTCGATCCAAATAACATACCCGTGGCGGCGTGCCATCCGATCCCATCATAAAATTCACATAAGGAAATATACACGGAGCTGAATTGCTCACTATTACAAATATCGAACATCGGTCACAAGCACACTAAGTGCACAATACCATCGTGAAGAGACTGATAAACCATGTGCTACAAAACTTAAGAACATCTGACCACACTTATAAGTCATAATACCTGAAATGGAGCTGCTCATGACTTCAAACCGCTGAATGACGTGCTAGAGCTCAAAATGACCGGTCGGGTCATTACATTCTCATCTTGAAACCCTTAGACTTAAGGGTATGTCTCCAAACCTCCAGCCTGTCACTAACACCGCCTTGAGTCTCATCAATCAGAACTATGTCGTCAGCGAATAACATACACCATAGCACCTCCCCTTGAATATGGTGTGTTAGTGCGTCCATCGCCAAGGGAAATAAGAACGGGCTGAGCGCAGAACCTTGGTGTAACACCATAACAACCCGAAAATGCTCTGAGTCGCCTCTCACTGTCCTAACATAAGTCTTAGCTTCATCATACATGTCCTTGATTGCTCTAATTTAAGCTATCGACAAACCTTTTCCCTCTAGACATATTCAGAGAACCTCCCTAGGGACCTTGTCATATGCTTTCTGCAGTCAATAAATACCATGTGCAATCCCTGTACTGTTCCACCAACCATCTAATAAGGTGGATTGCTTCTGTAGTCGAACGACTTGGCATGAACCCGAACTGGTTGTCAGATATAGACACAGTCCTCCTCACCCTTACTTCCACCACTCTCTCCTAAACTTTCATGGTATGACTAAGTAACTTGATGTCCCTATAGTTGTTACAACATCGGATATCACCTTTGTTCTTGTACAACGGTACCACCGTACTCCACCTCCACTCATCCGGCATCCTCTTCGTCCTCAAATTAACATTAAACAGCTCAGTCAGCCACTCCAGGCATGCTCTACCTACGCACCTCCAAAATTCAACCAAAATTTTGTCTAGCCTGGTCGCTCTGCTCTTACTCATCTTACGGATAACCCCCACGGACTCCTCGACCTTAATGCACCTACAATACCCAAAGTCTTAGAGACTCTCTGAATTTCCTAGATCGCCTGGCACAATATCCCTATCCCCCTCTTTATTCAGAAGTCCATGAAAGTAAGTGTGCCATCTCTACTTAATCTGAGCTTCCCCCATCAACACTATACCGTCCTCTTACTTTATGCACCTCATTCGGTCCAGGTCCCGAGCCTTCCTCTCTCTCGCCTTAGCCAGCCAAAATAACTTCTTATCCCTGCCTATTTTCCCCCCAGTTCCTTGTAAGACGATCAAACACCACAGTCTTAGCTTCCGTAACCGCCAACTTTGCCTCCTTTATTTATACCTTATACCTCTCTTTGTTCGTCCTCCTTCTCCTCGCTTTTGCTTCCTACTAACATCAGGTACGCTGCCTTCTTCGCTTCTACTTTGCGTTGGACCACTCCATTCCACCACCAGTCGCCTTTGTGCCTGCCCCGAGAAACCCTTCGAGACCCTTAACACCTCTCTCGCCGCCTCCATTACACAGTTCACCGTCGTCGTTCACATAGTGCTTGCGTCCCCACTGCTACTCCAGGCTCCCATAGCCAATAACCTCCCCTCTAGCTCCTGAGATTTATCCTTGGTTAAGGATCTTCCCCTGATCCTCAGTTTGCCACGAACATCCCTTCTTCCTCCTTATTATGATACGAATATCCATAACTAAGAGCCTATGCTGCGTCGCGAGGGTCTCACCTGGGATAACCTTGAAATCCTCGCACAACCCCCTATCACACCTCCTGAGGAGGAAATAATCAGTCTGAGTCTTCGCCACCATACTTTGCAAAGTCACCAGATGGTCCTCCCTCTTCGAAAAACTAGAGTTTGCAATCACCAGCTTGAAAGCCTTCGCGAACTCCAACAACGAGGTTGCTCCTCCGTTCCTAACCCCAAAGCAGAAGCCGCCATGCACCTCGACATAACCACCAACTGACGACCCAATATGACCATTGAAATCCCCTCCTATAAATAGCCTCTCAGACGGTGGAATACTACGCACTATCTCGTCCAGCCCCTCCCAGAAGCGCTGTTTAGCCTTCTCATCCAAGCCCGCTTGCGGCGCGTAAGCGTTAACGCTATTAAGGGTGCACTCTCCAACCACTAACTTAATAGATATTAGTCTATCATTCACATGCCTAACATCTACCCTAGACTCTCTAAGATCCCTATCTACCAAAATACCCACTCCATTCTTACCCTTCACAAATCCAGAGTACCAAAGCTTATACCCGTCTGTATCCCTCGCCTTCGATCCTACCCACCTAGTCTCTTGGACACAAGCTATATTGACCTTCCTCTTCTGGAGAATATTCGCCAACTCTATGGACTTACCCGTCAATGTACCTATGTCATTGACCCAATCCTCAACCTACATGCTCCCTTGTTCCCTTACCCCTCCTTGCCTCCCGTCCCACCCCTTGACTCCCTGCCTAACTCCGCACACCCTCCGGGGACATGACCTTACTCTACTATCCCAACCCGTAGTCACTATACCTACGACATGCTACTAAAAAACACTAACACCAAATTGGCAACGTACCCAACTAAAGATAACAAGATGGAACTACGGGCACACGAATAATATGATTAAGCTAATGCTAACACAGTAGGCAAAAAAGTAATAGTACATTTGGCATATTTTATTAAAATTAACATAATTTGTGTTTGCCACGAAATTGTCTTTTCAAAAAAAATTCTGCAATTTTTTTTATAATATTTGGTTACGTTGAGGATGAAAATAATAAAAACATTTATAAATGATTGACAATAATGTTAAGAAGTTGGTTGATTGAAACAACGATATGAGATAAAGAGTTAGAAGTAATAGTAAAATGGTTTCGGCACATAAGTGAAGAAGTCATCCCTCCTTTAAATTATAATAATCAAATATCATAAAACGACATATATATATTCCTGAAAATACTACTAGAAAATATTTTATTTCATACCAAATACACTTAGTAAATTTATGTTGCTAATGATTTTAAAAGGATTTACAAATTGAAATTAAATGTATATTTTGCTCAAAACGAGTTTTTAAAACCTTTCTTAATGAAGATGTTTGTATTCTACCTCTAGGCCAATACTCACTAGTTTGTTCTTGCTAAAACAAAAATTCACGGTACAAATATATTTATATAAAGTATGAAGGAAAGGTATCGCTCGGCCCTCACTCCTGCTTATCTTTACTTTAGATACCACTAGCAGAAAAAATTGGCTATGATCCAATAGGAAAAGATGCTCCTGAAGATGCACACATGGAAACCCCTCTTTCGGTTAGTTCATGAGCTTCGAAAAGCTAACTCTATGTAATTTCTTTTTATTTTTATTTGTCTAAACTTTAACAAACATAACTATTCATACCTACACCGGCAAAAGGTAATAAATATCCGATAAAATAGTTGATGTTTCGGCAATACACTATTTAAGAATAGTATAATTTTGTTAGAGATGTAGAAATATTAGATCCATCCCTAATTTTTGTGCCGATTTTGTAATTGTTAGTAAATCCCATCTATAATATATTAAAAGGTGGGTAGTGAAGCATAAGGTTAAGTCAAATGTCATATTGATAAAATACCACTTGACAATTTTAAGACTTAATCTAAATAGATTTTGGAGAAAATCTAATAAGAATTAGGATAAGCTGCCCTCGAGGAAGGTGTCACCACCGAACATAGTTAGAGCACTTGTACTTTTGTTTTTTTCTTTTCTTTTTTTGTGTAGGACCCGATCGGTCCTTTGTAAACACCTCTGTTGATATATATAAGAATGTTTCTTTTTGAATTTTGTCTCAAATTTTTGCCTTGTGATAATTTCAAATTTGCTTTGTGCCTTGCAAAATTTTAATATACTTTATGCCTTGTGGTCGAGTGGGTTTTTGCTCGAACATGAAGTAATAGAATTCTTAGGTTTGAATTGAATGAGAATGGATTCTCGAACTGTGGTCAAGTGAGTTCTTACTCGAGCTTGAAGTAGTAAAACCCTTAGGTTTGAATTGAGTGAGAATGGATTCTCGAACTCAAAGATGTAATGGCCATTAGGCTCTTTTAATAGGGCCGATATGGCCTCAGAAGAATGTCTTATCCCCCTTTTCGGCTTAAAGATTCTTACATATAGGAATTTTGTTATGCCTTAGCATGAATTTTTTACCCATTAGATTTTTTGAGGGTTCAATATTGATTGAAACCTTTTGCCTTTTATGCCTTAGCAAAAATTTATATTTAAACAGTTCGATACCTCTTAAGGTTTTTCAAGGGCTGATATTATCGAAGCCTTTTGATTATTTTGCTGAGGGTAGCCTTTTTAAACTGGTTTTCAAAAGAATTCGAAGGCCTGTTTTCATTGCGGAATTTGGACGTCTCCGAGCCGCGTTAGTTTGGCTGTAGCCTTTGGGTATGCCTCTTGACTATTTTCCCAATAACACTTTGAACTTTTTCAAAGTGTTAGTCCCCGAGTAGGGTGGCCTTGGCATATAAAATCGAGGGTTGCCTATTTGAGGTCTTATGGTCTCGAAATTTGACAGTTCGAACATGCCAATTTTTTTATGGCAGTCCCCGAGTATGGGGTTGATCGTTCGAAGTGTAGTTGTACTTGGTCCTTGATGCGTGGCTAGAATTCATGGTTTAACAAGTTATATGCCTTACATTTGATGTGCGTTAATGATAGAAATACACTTTTTATGCACATAATGGAGTCTATTTCATGTGTAGGTGCATTGGAGATGGAAACCGAGCTAAATGGATGCATGAACGTCGAAAATACGCTCAAGAGTCGAAAAGGAGTGACCCAGGCTATACTTGGGCATTTTGGCCTTAAAGCCAGGCCAACCCAGGCGTTAGTGGGGCGTTTGGCGGCTTTGGCCCCTAAATCCAGGGTCAGTCTGGCGTTAGTGGGGCGTTAGAGCCCTAAAGCCAGGTCTGCCCTGGCTTTAAGGGGGCGTTTGAGCCCAAACGCCCGGGTCCCGAGGTCCGGTCAATTTCGAGTTTAAAGAGTTTTAAGTGTTTCCCGGTTGGAATAGAAGTCTCCTACATGTTTAGGGTTTATTCCAAACATATAAATAGACCGAAAAACATAACTTGAAGGGAGGAAGCCATTGAAGTGAATAAAAACTTGTGGATTACTACTCAATGAAGCAAACATTGATTTTTATAGCTTTTATTTATTATTTTGTAGTTCAATTATGCAAGTTATTTTGGGTTTGATTCTTATGAACATATTTAGCTAATTTCGTTAATCTAGGGTTTTGGTGGAACCCGTTGGGGGATAAACTTATTGTGATATTAATATAGTTTTGATTGGTTGATTAATCTCTATTTGTTCAACTACGTTCTTGTAGTTGATTGAAGGGCTCTCAATTAGCCGTTCCTATTTATTATGTATCTACTTGAGATAGAGTGCATATTTAGGTAGTTGTTTGAACAACA
>MDKI01242681.1:0-49870 GCA_005239505.1 Nicotiana paniculata
CAATTCCTATATTACTTGTCGACCACGTACACTTGCGTGTGCATTGGGATTTCGACCAACAATATATGAATATTTATTTATTATATATTCAAATTTTAAAAAGTAATTATTAACTAACCCAACTAATTTGTCCTAAAAATAACACATGTCTTTATCTTATGCCTCCACTTGTCATAATTCTAGACTAGACTTCCTTCCTTTTAATTTAAACTATAAGAATTTAATTTTTTATATTAAAATTACTTTTTAATGTGAAATTTTAATTTTTTATTAAAATTACTACATAAGAATTTCAAACTATATCTTTATATTTTCTATCAATTCTTGAAATTATTATTTATATTTTTGTCTTTAATTTTATCTATTATAATATTCTTAGTTACGTGATCTTATCCATATAGCCTAACCATATGAATTATTATTATTCAAAAACTTTCTCATCCCAAAAAGAACTAATTAATATTATCCTTTCATATATCTCTACAATGAAGTTATTTATTTATATATTTTCTCCGTTTTATTATAGTTTCCTTATAAATATATGAACATTCAATTATTTTTAATTAAAATTTAAAAATTAATTAATTATTAACTAACCCAACTAATTTTTCCTAAAACTAACACATGTCTTTCTCCTACGCTGCCACTTGTCATAATTCTAGGCTAGACTTACTTACTTTTAATAATAATTAATATTAATATATAGATATAGATTAACTAACCAAACTAATTTGTCCTAAATATGACACATGTCTTTCTCCTATGCTGCCACTTGTCATAATTTAATGCTAGACTTTCTTTCTTTTAATAATATATAGATAATATTAATATATAGATATAGATTAACTAACCAAACTAATTTGTCCTAAATCTAACACATGTCTTTCTCCTATGCTGCCACTTGTCATAATTTTAGGCTAGACTTTCTTCCTTTTAATAATATATAGATAAATTATCCTACATTGTTGTAGGACTAAGGTGTTGCCACCACATAGGCAATCCTCTCTTCATAAGTGTTTTGGGTTGAATTAGGCTCAAAATTCACCTAATATCATGAATTCATAACAAGATGCATTCCTTTTCTTTATTTTATCAGTGTTTGACCTCCATTTTGTGTTGTCCATACTTAGATATCATGTTCTGAATCTGCAAGGAATTATCTTCTTATATGGTCATAAGCAATCCTTAATTCATAAGCACTTGGATTGAATTAAGTTGAAGATCCATCTAAGATAATTAATTCATACCAAAGGCACATTCCTTTTTTTTGGTTTTATCAATGTTTGGCCTCCATGTTGTTGTCCGTAATAAATACTAAGTTCTGAATCTGTGAAGAATTACCTTCTTATATGCTCTAGGACAATTCTTACGTAATGAACTAACTTTTAAATTGACCTAAGCCTATGCGACCATTAAATTTAGATTTAAGATTCAACATGAACAATCTAGTAAACTAGAGATCAATATTCTTTTATCTTGAACTCTAGAAGAAAAAGAATTGATCTCAACACTAATCTATTTAAGTAATTTGCCAAAAGAAAATGGTACTCCCTCCGGTCCACAATAAGTGACCAATTCGCCTTGAGCACACCTATTAAGAAAATACAAAATTCTAGACAAAAATAATTAGTGTGACTAAACTACCCTTAATTAGATATTGCAGCATAGTTAATGTGAGGAGTAGATGTAACGACCCGTCCGGTCGTTTCAAGAGTTGTAGCCCCGTTCCCCTGTTTTCTGATTCTTTTATGTTCTACAACTGATATATGACTTACCGGGTTAGTTGGTTCGGGCCCGGAGTGATTTCAGAGTGAGTTGAGAAACTTAGTCTCTTAATTGAAAGCTTAAGTTGGAAAAGTCGATCAGATGTTGGCTTATGTGTAAACGACTGATAAGTAGTGATTTTGACCACTTATTAGCACTCTTTTACTTTCGTTTTAGCTCAAAAATGCTTAAAGGTATTCCCGAAAACTAATGAAATGTGCTTTCTTGCAGGAATATAGAAAAATGAGCCAAAGAGATGAAAATCAACTCAAGAAGGATTAAAATTGGACAAGGACAAAAACAAAGCAGAAAAGAGCAAAGTGCGGATCGCACAATACTATGTGTGGTTGATCTCGGCCAAACCCACACCACAATTAGGTAGTGAGGCCGTCGATGCAATAATAAATCCAACGAAGGTCGGGATAGAATCCACAAGGAATTAGAATAGGGATTAGGTATATATCTAGTTTGATTGTATGATTCGTCCTAAATTGCTCTTCCAAATTCTTGACTTTTGCTCTACTTATACTTTGTTCTATTGTTTGCAAGTATAAACTAAGAGACAATATTTTTGGTTTTGTCGTTTTTCAAATGATAAAAATAATCTAGGGTCGTGACTTCCACCTAGGTGGTTACTTAATGGGTTGTAAGCTCTAGGGCAAGTTTGATTGGTCGGGGTTGTAATATAGCAATCACACTCGAATACTCACTCTATACCTCTCGGTAGTTTGAGTGATTTTGCCCAAGCTGACTTTCTCAAGTCCAAATGGGTATTGCACAAAATAAGTGATAAATGCTCAAGTCGGGTCTTACTATCTCTAGATTCAACCCTTTGGTTTGGGCTATCAATTTCTTGAGTTCACCCCAATTTCTTGTTAGCCAAGTTTTCCTAGACTTAGTCTCTCAATTAGGCATGAACCAATCTATGCAACCATTAATTCTTGAATTAAATCAAGAACTCGGCTAAATATCACTAACCCAATCACAAACAAGCCCTAAATCAAACACCCATTAAATACTCACACTAGGGATGGGTCACAACCCTAGCTAGAAATTTAGCTACTCATAAACAATGCAGAAATTAAAGAAGAAATAAAGATAGAATCCATAATAATTAATTATAGGAAGAAGATATAATATTTGGATATAAATCTAGTAAAAATTTACTTAAAGCAGTAAATAAAAACGTCTCAGGTGCTCTTACAAAACAAAACTTACCCTAAAAATGACAAAAAGTCCTATTTATACTATGCTGAAAATATCTGACAAAAATGCCCCTGCGGTGGTTGTGCGGATGCATAATTTTGAGTGCGGTCCGCACTCTGAGCTTGACTGGTCAACTGGGCCTTCTGCGGTCGCACAAAATTGGGATGCAACCGCACTTCATTTAGTTGTGCGTACCGCACATTTCTGAGTGCGGTTGCACACTGGCTTCTGCGGCCGCATAATAATCGTGCGGTCCGCACAACTTCACTTCAAGGTTCTCTGAATCTCTTCCTCTGCGGTCCGCATATTAGTGAGTGTGGCCACACTTTTGATTTTTCGGCCGCACAATAATGGTGCGGTACGCATACCTTCCATTGCTCAAAATCCCAACTCTCTAAACCTCTCTTCTGCAGCCACACCAAAATTATGCGATCCGCATACTCTGAAGCTGCTTTGACAGGGATCCTTCATTGTTTGCGGCCGCACACAGTATTGTGCGGTCCACACTATAAATACTTTTCCCCTGTTTTGGTCCTTGTCCAATTTTGACTCCTTTTTGAGTTGATTTACACTTCCTTGGCTCGTTTACCCATATTCCTGCAAGAAAGCTCATTTCATTAGTTCTCGGGATACCTTTAAGCATTTTTGAGCTAAAACACAAGTAAATGAGAGCAAATAAGTGGTCAAAATCCTTACTTATCAACTCCCCCAAACTTAAGCTTTTGCTTGTACTCAAGCAATTAAGGCAATTCTCACCTCCATTAGAAAAGGGAATATTTCAGCTGTCCTAAGTTGAGGAAAAACACAAATCAATTGGGACCAACAATTACCCATACGCTTATGAATCATTAACAAGCCTATGATTTGAAAATTGAAGCACAAGTGGCTCTAATGTGACACTTGATCATAAGAGTTGACTTTGTTCATCAAGGAAGCTCGCACTTTCATGCAAGTCGCTGTGGATCCCAAACTCCTCCTCCTATACTCTATGGAAGATCATATCGCTCATGAATGAAGAATTCAAAATAATGACTCGAGGAAGACTCGCTCATCACTCTCAAAAGAATGACACAAACCCGGCTCTAAGTACCATATGCTTGCCCCTCATGTAGATCACCACGAATGTAAGCTTGCTCCGCTTGAAATTACGTTGGGCTTTTTCGGTAAGTAATGAAGGCTTTTGGATTAAGGAGGGTAATATCGGATTGGAATCGGTTCATCTTTCCTTTAGCACTTCATATTCTCTTGTTAGCTCATGATTTGCCGACTCTTTGAGTCATTTTCTTTTCCCTTAGGGGGATTAGAGAGACTTGACATCACTCTTTATTTGTCATGCTATTCACGATCTCCTTCTTTGCTTTCTCCATGCTTTGCACTTTTGCTTCCTTTTGCATCTTTCAACTCTTTCACATTATTCACTTTCTTTTTGTGTTTTTCTTTGTTCTTCCTTTATTTTTTCTTGCTTTTTTCTCTTCTTCATTTCTTTTGTGTTTTTGTGCCTTGAAACCATCTTTAAACTCCTCGTCTCTCCCCCAACCTTATGTTCTTTCCATTTGAATCACATGAGTGCTAAAGAAAAGTCGGGTGCCAAGAGAGAGTCACTACAAAACGATTAAAGGATTGTAATGTGGTTATTGAATAGAAAGACTTTAGGCTCAAAAGTGTGTACTAAGGAGGATATCATTGGTGGGACATGGAGGGTTTCAAACGGGTCAAGGAGGGCCTACATTCACTTCTCAATCCAAGCTAACTTAGAATTTCGCCTAAAAACACATTCGGGGCAAGTTCTAGACCATTCGCATGGGTACTTGGACTTGTAACAAAACACCTCACCTCTCACACAACCGGATTGTTAAAGATAAAGAAGTCGAGGGCCCACAACAACCGCATTCAAGATTGAAAATCTCTATGGTTCAACTAAACCATCTGATGATTGCTTAAGTCAACACAAAATTCACAAGGTCACTAACTAGAGCTATTTCTTTACAAAAACTTGTTTTTAACCATAAGCGCATAGTTAAGTGTGTTGGTACCAAGTGAAACATGCTCGAATCTTATTTATTTATTACACTACTTGTTTTTACCTAAACATCAAAAACTGACTCAATCCTTTAAGAAGGTTTTGACGCCATCCATCGTTAGGAAGAGCCACCTGGTTCACACAAGACCCACCTCTGGAAAGAACCGTGACATTAGGAAAACCAAAGGCTTATTGTTTGTTAAAATATAAGAAGAAGTTAACAAATAAAAAAGAAGCTAATAAAGTAATTAAGAAGCTATACTATTAGGAAAGCAAAACGAAGAAGCTATGAAACAAACTACTAAAGGTAAAACAAATGAATATATAAAAGAGGGAGGATTATATGCATAATGAGGGATAGAGTAAAGATAAAAGAAAAGGAAAAAGAGTATTTAAGTTATTACAGGCCCAAGATGTGATCAAATGTCATAGATAGTCTTCCAAATCATCAAAATATCAAAATAGACCACCCCCCGAAAAAGAGCAAGCATTGTCCCCAATGCTTAGCAAACAAAACATAAGAGGGTAGAGAGTAAAGAAAACTCCATATGTGGTCTCGGGGTTACTAGCAGCATCGCCACCCTCGGTCTCCTCTAACTGTATACCATCATCTCCGGGCTGAGGGACCACAGGGTTGGAGAGCATCCATAACATTTCCTCAGTAGTGGGGGCAGTGAGATCTGGCTCATCAGACTTGCCAGCCTCTACTGATGGTGCCTCCACTGATGGTGCTGCTGGATCAGCCGGTACTGATGAACCTGTCTCCATCAATAGGTCAAAGGGCAAGTCACCTACTGCTGCTAACTTCTTCACCTCTTATCTCAAACTGTCCACTGTCTTCTTCGAAGCCTGGGACTTTCTCATTTTCTTCACTTGCTTGGACAACTCCTCAATGGCAATCCCTGAGCTACCAGAGTGTCCATGATAGTCTTCTGGTTGTCCAGAATCTTCTTCAATGTTTCCTCCACTGACGGAGGCACCTGTGGCATTTTTGGAGTAGAGGACTACACTGCAACAATACTGGAGATGTCAGACATCTTAGAAGTGTCTTTCTGCATCCAGTTGTTGAGGCTTGCCAAAGTCTGGGAGACTCGCAACGCAGTGAGAGGATAGGTAGATGAGGATGGCACTAGAACAGAACTGGGAGGCCTGGAGGATGATGGTGGTGGCATGACGGCTGTCCCAGAGGAAGAACCAGGTGCTATGGTAGGCATGGGTGATGAAGATAGCTCAGCAGCAGCCTCTGAACCTACCATTATTGGCTCGTTAGACTGGCCAACTGTGGTAGTGTCCGTCCCTTTGAACTTTGGGTTGTTCGCACCCTGCAAGTGATACCAAGAAAAAAGCTTCTTAACTTTTACCTTTGTGTCATATGGCCTTCGCTCCACCTTTGCATCATTGAAGTACTCTGTGAGGGTGTTCGGAAAGGGGTAGGACTTTTCGTTCTTATGGACTGCAAATGTGATTCTGGTTGACATGATATCACCCACATTGATCAGGTACCCCACCATAATAGAAGCCACAAGAACTGCTCGGGGAAGTGGGAGGTTGTTCTCATTCAAGCTTGAATCAATTCTGTTGCACACAAAAGTTTGCCACCCTTTAGCTTCGAAGTTGTGGATGGCCTGGATAATAGGCACTCTCCTGTTATCCATGGTGGTGGTGGTCCTGGGGAAGCCAAAATCTTAGATAGCCAAGGGAGAGTTGCTTCGCCCAAAGCTAACTTCAATACGGGTTGAGGTGTTTGGGACGGAGGGTCAGGCTGGACCCCCATAAAGTGACCCGCAGAGGTTTCCCTAGACAGGGCATATTCACTGGTGTCCAAGGAGTCCGGTACTCTACTTGCGGTTGCTTTCTTGCTTATTATTTTCAGAATGCCTAGTGGTAGGCTACTCTTGCCTCGACATCGGCCCCCGGAGGGCTCACCCCTCCCTTTTGAAGAATCACCTCTGTCGAGGGATCTAACCATTGTCTGCAATACAAGTTACATTTGTTAGTTGAATTCAAAGGAAAGAAAACAGTTGAAGCACAGTTGCAGACAAGCAGTCAATAATGAGGCAGTGCGGTCCGCACAAATCTGAGCGCGGGTGTAGACTGCCTAGTGTGGACCATACACATTTGAAGTGCGGCTGCATAACCTCAAGTGCGGACCGAACAATTTTGAGTGCGGCGCATAACCTTGAGTGCGGACCGCACAATTTTGAGTGCGGCTGCACAAGTCCCAAACTGAAATTACTGGTTCTCTGAAGTTTAGAGTGCGGACCGCACACATTTTTATGCGACCACACACTTCTTCTGCGGACCGTCACATTTTGAGTGCGGTCCTTACAATTCAACCATATCTAAAACCCTTTTTGCCAGTTATGCGGATCGCACAAAAATGTGTGCGGCCGCACAATTTGAATTGTATCGACACTGAAGTTAGGCTTCTTGCCAAATTTCAAAGATTAAGCATGGTATGCAAAAATTGACATAATTATTGGTCTATCCAGTCTTTAATGAGCATGTATGTAACTACCCACATGATTTTGAAGCACAAATTAAGCACATTTGATATTTTTAGGTCTAAAATTAACTAAACTACTCAAAGGAATGAAAAATAAAATTTAAGAAAAATGCACAAAAATCTACATGAATTGAACATACCAGTAGTGAGTGATGCAAGTAGGAATCTTGCTTGATGAAGTGAGTGTGATTTTGGAACAATTTTTCGGATTACACAGTGTTTACTAGGGCTTGGGGGTTCAAAGAGCATACAGTGTGAATAGTGGTGAAAAGCCCTATTTATACCCTAGCATAGGCGGTTCATGTCTTACTTGAGTGCGGCTGAATATTCTGAGTGCAGTCCGCGCTCCTTACCTTGAGTGAATAATGCTGTGCGGTCCGCACAAAAATGATTGTGGCCACATAACCTTGTGCGGTCCACAAACTTTTGAGCGCGGCCGCATAATGACCCTTTTTCTGCAAAACCAACTTCAGAGAATTGACATTTTGGGTACCCAGTTGTGCGTCCGCATAAGAAATTGTGCGGCTGCGGACCCTTCTGTGCGGTCCACATATTTTTGGTACGGTTCGCATGAATTCCATACTTGCCCAATTTTTTTGTCCAGATTTGTCCTGCAATGCACACTCATTCCTGTAATTCACTTCAAAACCAGCTAGATCAATACAAAACCTATCTAAAAAAAAGAAGAAAAATAAGAAAATGAAAAGAAACATGGGTTGCCTCCCAAGACACGCCTGATTTAACGTCGCGGCACGACGCAAGTTACCATCAATCACTTGAAATGAAGTAACGCCACAATGTGACCATCATCAATCTTGCCAAGATAATGTGTCACCCGGTGCCCATTGACTCTAAACGCCTCATCATTCTTATTTTTTAGATCTAGAGCACCAAAGGGTGTCACATGCACAAGTTCAAATGGGCCACTCCACTTGGATTTCAACTTTCCCAGAAACATCCGCAACCAAGAATTGAACAATAACACAGATCGCCTTCTTTAAATTCTTTATTCTGGATATACTCGTCATGGAGATACTTCATTTTGTCCTTATACAAGGACGAAATTGAATATGCATGGAACCGAATCTCATCAAGCTCATTCGATTGTCCCACCCTTAAGTTGGCGACGACACCCCACTCAAGATTAAGCTTCTTCAATGCCCACATAGCCTTGTGCTCAAGTTCCACCTGAAGGTGACAATCTTTCCCGAACACTAACCGATACGGAGACATACAAATTGGTGTTTTGTAAGCTGTCCTATAAGCCCAAAGAGCATCGTCAAGTTTCTTCGACCAATCTGTCCGGTTGGCATTCACAGTCTTTGACAAAATACTCTTGATCTCCCGGTTGGAGACTTCAACCTGCCCATTTGCTTGAGGATGATAGGGGGTCGACACTTTGTGAGTGACACCATACTTGGAGAGTAAAGTATCAAAAGCTTTGTTGAAAAAGTGCGATCCCCCATCACTAATAATGGCCATTGGAGTACCAAACCTTGTGAATATGTTCTTCTTCAAGAATGTTACCACACTCCGAGCTTTATTGTTGGGCAAAGCCACGACTTCAACCCACTTCGACACATAATCCACAACTACCAATATATAGGTGTTCCGACATGAACTCACAAACAAACCCATAAAATCAATGCCCCACACATAAAAAATGTCAATCTCCTAGATGGTGGTGAGGGGCAACTCGTTTTTCTTGGAAATCCCACCGACCCTTTGACATTCATCACAACGCTTGACGAGATCTCTTGTGTCCTTGTAAAGAGTAGGCCAATAGAATCCACAACTTAATACCTTTGTAGCCGTTCTCCCTCCACCATGGTGACCACCATATGGAGAAGAGTGGCAAGCCTCAAGAATTCCTAATTGTTCTTCTTCCAATACACATCTCCGGATAACACCATCAGTACAGATTCGGAAGAGATATGTCTCACCCCAATAGTAATAAAAGAAGTTCCGTTTGAGCTTCTTCCTTTGGTTTGAAGAGAACTCATACGGTACAATGCCACTCACAAGATAATTGGTCAAGTCGATGAACCATGGAATCTCGATCGTAGAAATGGATAGGAGTTGCTCGTCGGGAAATGAATCATTTATCTCAAGGCCATCATGTGGCCTCCCCTCCTCCTCCAATCGAGACAAGTGGTCCGCCACTTGGTTTTCACTCCCCTTACGGTCTTGGAACTCAAGATTGCCTTATAATCTTTCTTGCTCATCAAATATCGAAGCGCCACATAGTCGGTGTGAAAGATCACCTTTGTACCCATCAAGTATGGGCGAAACTTCTCCATAGCAAAGACAATAGCAAGGAGCTCTTTTTCGGTCATTGTATAGTTTACTTGGGCCTCGTTCATGGTCTTACTAGCATAGTAGACCATATGGAAGATCTTGTTAATACGCTGCCCTAATACCGCTCCAACCGCCACATCGCTTGCATCACACATGAGCTCAAAAGGTAAGCTCCAATTTGGTGCGGTGATAATAGGAGTAGTAGTCAACTTATACTTGAGCAATTCAAATGACTTTATACAATCTTCATTGAAATGGAACTTGGCATCCTTCTCCAAAAGTTTGCACAAGGGGTTTACAACCTTAAAAGTTCTTGATGAATCGGCGGTAGAACCCCGTATGACCTAGAAAGCTCCTCACTCCCTTCACGGAAGTAGGGGCAGGGAGTTTGGATATCACTTCAATTTTTGCTTGATCAACCTAAATACTATTCTTTGAAATCTTGTGACCGAGGACAATGCCTTCCTCGACCATGAAGTGACATTTTCCCAATTCAAAACCAAGTTAGTTTCCTCGCATCTTGCCAATACCTTGTGCAATTTGTCCAAGCACTCTTCAAAAGAATTACCCACCACATAAAAATAGTCCATGAAAACCTCAAGAAATTCCTCCACCATATCGGTGAAGACGGCCATCATACATCGTTGAAAAGTTGCCGGTGCATTGCATAACCAAATGGCATCCCCGAGAATGCGAAAGTACCATAGGGATAAGTGAAAGCAGTATTCTCTTGGTCCTCAAGAGCAATAAGAATATGATTGTTTCCGGAGTATCCTTCAAGGAAGTAGTAAAAAGCACGTTTGGCAAACCTATCCAATATTTGATCAAGAAATGGAAGCGGAAAATGGTCTTTCTGAGTAACTTTGTTGAGCATCCTATTGTCCATGCACACTCTCCACCCGGTGACAGTTCTTGTGGGGATCAATTCATTTTTGTAATTTGTTATCACAATCATGCCCCCTTTCTTTGGGACACATTGCACCAGCGAGGTCCACGAGGTATCGAAAATGCGGTAAACCACCCCGGCATCCAACCATTTGATGATTTACTTCTTCACTACCTTTTGCTCAGCCTCATTCAATCTTCTTTGATGTTCCACGGAGGGTTTGGCATCCTCTTCCAGAATAATTTTGTGCATGCAAAAGGCGAGGCTTATACCCCGAATATCTGCCAATGTCAAACCTATTGCTTTCTTCCTTCCTTTTGAGCACCGCCCAAGGTAGAGTCTACCTGCACGTTAGTTAAGCACGACAAAAGATTAACAGGTAAAGTGGAACAAGGGCCAAGAAACTCATACCTGAGGTTTGCAAAGGCTTTCACTCCAGGGTGGGAGGCTCCTCGATTGAGGGCTTTGTTAGAGGAGTCTTCCGGTTCTCAAGGTCCAAGGACAATTTTCTGGGCTCACAAAAATATATGACCCCATTCCCTGCAAAGCATTGACACATTCCACAAATCCTTTCTTCTCATCCTCATCATGATTTAGAAACACAGCTTCCAAGGTGTCCTCAACATTCATCACAACACTTGTGTCATCAACAATTACTTCGGTCACTAGATCCATAAACGAACAAACTTCGGTGCTATTTGGCTGCCTCATTGATTTGCATACATGGAACACCACTTTTTCATCACCCACCCGGAAGGTGAGCTCACCAGCTTCCACGTGTACTAGAGCCTTCCCTGTAGCAAGGAAAGGTCTCCCAAAGATAATAGGTACCTCGTAGTCAACCTCACAATCAAGGATCACTAAGTCCGCTGGGAGGATAAACTTGTCGACCCGAACTAACACATCATCAATTACCTCCAATGGCCTTTTCATGGCCCGATCCGCCATTTGTAGCCTCATCGATGTGGGTATTGGTTTCCCAATCCCTAAATTTTTGAACACAGAGTAGGTCATCAAGTTAATGCTTTCCCTCAAATCACATAAAGCTTTGGAAAAATTAGCGCTCCCAATAGTGCACGGGATTGTGAAGGCGCCAGGGTATTCCAATTTTGGATTCATGGAATGCACAATAACACTCACTTGATGTGTCATTTTGATTGTTTCACAATTTATTGATCTCCTCTTTGTTACCAAATCCTTCATGAACTTGGCATATCCCGACATTTGTTCTAGGGCTTCAACCAACGACACATTTATGGACAAACTCTTCATCATACCAATAAATTTCTTGAATTGATTCTCACTATTTTTCTTTGTGAGTCCTTGAGGATATGGAGGAGGAGGCCTTGGCATGGGTTCCTTGGCCTTTTTCACTACCAGATCCGGTATGTCAATCACGTGTTCCCTAGACGGGTTCACTTCTTATTGTGTCTCCTCCACACTTTCATCAATGTCAATCCTCACCTCTTCATTAGATTGAACATCATTGCTTGGCATGTCATCTTCTTGAGCCAAAACATCATCATCCGCCACTCTTATTTGGTTTGAGGTACTTGCAACTCCAGCTCTTCCGCTTCTTGTTGTTATGGACATTGTATGCCCTGTATTGTTTCCACCCTTCGGGTTCACTACCATATCACTAGGTAGTGCCCCCTTAGGGATAGTGTTTAAATCTTGAGATATTTGGCCAATTTGAACCTCCAAATTGCAGATAGATGTGTTGTGGGAGGCCAATTGAGCATCGGAGTCGGTATTTTTCTCCATCATTTTCTTGAACATATTTTCAATCCGTCCCATTTCACTATTGGAAGAACTATAAACTTATGATCGATATGGATGCAGGTTGCTTGGTTGTTGATACATCGGGGGACTTTGAAAGCCCGACCCCCGATTCCCTTTATTGTTATTGTTCCAACCACCTGATTGTTGTTGCCTCCCCAATTTCTTTGATTGTTGCCATCCCAATTACCTTGATTATTGCCTCCCCAATTTCCTTGGTTCGCTTGATTACTCCAATTTCCTTGATTGTTATTGTTTCCACCACTCCAATTGCCTTGGTGGCCTTGGTTGTTCCAATTTCCTTGACTTACTTGTGATCTCCATTATTGTTGATTTTGGGCATCGTTTCTTTGACCTTGATAATTGTTGACATATTGCACTTATTCTTCTTGCTCATTATATGAATCACCTTGGTCTCCCCCTCTATCTTCTTGTTAAAATTGTTCCGGACGATTTTATACTTATTGACCTCTTTGCCGTCTCTTGTTCATCATCATGTTAACCCATTCCATAGCATTCACTTGTTTCAGCCCTTGAACCTGTTGAAGCTGAGCCTTGGCCAATTGGTTCATTATGGTTGTCAACTCGACAATAGATTTCCCATGATCATGTAGCTCCTTGTTTAGGTGAATAACATTTGGGTCACCTTGAGGAACATTGGCCACACTTTGCCATGCCGACAAAGTATCTTCCATCTCATCCGAAATTTCACAAGCTTCGGCATAAGGCGTGTTCATGAAGTTCCCGTCGGTGAGTTGATTTACGACACACTGATTTGTTATGTTGATCCCCTTGTAGAAGGTTTGTTGGATCATGGCCTCGGTCATATCATTATTCGGGCACTCCTGGTACGATATCTTTCCCAAATCTCATGCAATGTCTCATTGGACTCTTGCTTGAACGCTAGAATTTCATCACGTAGTTTAGCCATGTGCCCCGGAGAGAAGAATTTGGCAATGAACTTTTCGGCCAACTCATCCCAAGTATGGATGGAATGATTGGGTAATCTCTTTAACCAGTCCAAAGCCTTTCCCCGTAGAGAAAAGGGAAATAGCCTCAAATGCAGTGCATCCTCGAAAACATTTGTTTGCTTGCTCCCCCAACAAGTATCGACGAACCCCTTGAGATGCTTGTAAGCATTTTAGGTTGGAGCTCCGGTGAATAAACACCTTTCCTCAAGTAGTGTAAGCATCACGTTGGTGATTTGGAAGTTCCTCGCCCTAATACGGAGCGGGACTATCGCACAAGCATAACCCTCGTTCGGCAACACCCGGTGTGTTGCCGCTCTTCGTGGATGTGGGGGAGGGTTTGGGATATTATCATGAGGTGATTGGCCTCACCTGTTTACTTGAGGTTCGGGATGAATCTCATCTCCTTGATCATCATCTACCTCCTCCCCCAATGGAAAATTCCCGATGGGCTCGTTGTTGAGAGCCATTTTCATACCGATAAGCAATTCAAAACCAAACTTAGTGACTAGGAGCCAAAAATTGATCTCGGCAAACCCACATCACAATTAGGTAGTGAGGTGGTCAATGCAATAATAAACCCAACGAAGGTCGGGATCATATGCAAAGGGAGTTAGAATAGGGATTAGGTATATATCTATTTTGATTGTATGATTCGTCCTAAATTGCTCTTCCACATTCTTGATTTTTGTTCTACTTATACTTTGTTATGTTTTTTGCAAGTATAAAATTAAGTGACAATATTTTTGGTTTTGTCGTTTTTCAAATGATAAAAATGATCTAGGGTCGTGACTTCCACCTAGGTGGTTACTTAATGAGTTGTAAACTCTAGGAAAAGTTTGATTGGTCGGGGTTGTAATATAGCAATCACACTCGAATACTCACTCTATACCTCTGAGTAGTTTGAGTGATTTTGCCCAATTTGGCTTTCTCAAATACAAATGGGTATTGCACAAAATAAGTGATAAATTCTCAAGTCGGGTCTTACTATCTCTAGATTCAACCCTTTAATTGGGGCTATCAATTTCTTGAGTTCACCCCAATTTCTTGTTAGCCAAGTTTTCCTAGACTTAGTCTCTCTTTCTCAAGTAGAGACTAAGTCAATTAGTCATGAACCAATATTTGCAACCATTAGTTCTTGAATTAAAGAAAGAACTCGGCTTAATATCATTAATCCAATCACAAACAAGCCCTAAATCAAAAACCCATTCAATACCCACACTAAGGTTGGGTCACAAACCTACCTAAAAATTTAGTTACTCATAAAAAAATTTAGAAATTAAAGAAGAAATAAAGATAGAATCCATAATAATTAATTATGGGAAGAAGATCTAATGTTTGGAGACAAATCTAGTACAATTTACTTAAAGCAGTAAATAAAATGTCTCAGGTGCTCTTACAAAACAAAACTTACCCTAAAAATGACAAAAAGTCCTATTTATACTATGCTGAACATATCTGACAAAAATACCCCTGCGAAGATTGTGCGGCCGCATAATTCTGAGTGCGGTCCGCACTCTGATCTTGACTGGTCAACTGGGCCTTCTACGGTCGCACAAAATTAGGATGCCCCGCACTTCATTTAGTTGTGCGGACTGCACATTTCTGAGTGTGGCTGCACACTTGATTGGAACTGGGATCTGGACCTGCTTCTGCGGACCACACATTTGTGAGTGCGGTGGCACACTGGCTTCTGCGGCCGCACAATAATCATGCGGTCCGCAAAAATTCACTTCAAGGTTCTCTGAATCTCTTCCTCTGCAGTCCGCATATTAGTGAGTGCGTCCGCACAATAATGGTGCGGTCCGCATACCTTCCATTGCTCAAAATTCCAACTCTCTGAACCTCTCTTCTGCGACCACAACAAAATTATGTTGTCTGCATACTCTGAAGCTACTTTGACCAGGATCCTTCATTGTTTGTGGCCGCACTATAAGCACTTTTGTCCTGTTTTGGTCCTTGTCCAATTTTGATTCCTTTTTGAGTTGATTTACACTTCTTTGGCTCGTTTTCCCACATTCCTACAAGAAAGCTCATTTCATTAGTTCTCGGGATACCTTTAAGAATTTTTGAGCTAAAACACAAGTAAAAGAGAGCAAATAAGCGGTCAAAATACTTATCAGCGGTCGCAGACTATAAAGAACCATTGTCAAAATCACTTCATGAAGTTCGAACCGCACAATTATTGTGCCGCCGCAGAAGATAAGGTTCAGGGAGATGACATCTTGGGTCCGTTAAGAAGTACGGACCACACTATTATTGTGCGGCCGTAGAGTTCAAAAGTGCCCATAAATGTGAAGTCCGCAGAAATCTCTCCTTTCCAGCTCTAGATCAATAGTGCGGCCACACTCAGAAATGTGTGGTCCGAAGAATTTGAAAAAGTGTGGCCGCAACCTAGAATTGTGCGGTCGCAGAAGTCCATCCTGTCAAGTCAGCCTCAAAGTGCGGACCACACACAGAATTATGCGGCCGCACAATCTCTGCATGGGCAATTTTGTCCGATAATTTCAGCTGGGTATAAATAGATCTTTTTGTCAAATTTAGGTTAAGTTTGAACACCTGAGAATTGATAGCCGTCTTTCCTTTACTGTTTTGGGTAACTTTGTAATAGTTTATCATTTTAACATTAGATTTTCTTCTCTTAATCATCTATTATGATTTTAATCTTAGTTTTTTCTTTAGTTTCTTCAATTTTATCCATGAGTAGCTAATTTCTTAGCTAGGGTTGTGACCCAACCCTAGTGTGGTGCCTAATGGGTGTTTAATTTAGGGCTTGTTTGTGATTGGGTGTATGATATTTAGCCTAGTTCTTGCTTAAATTTAAGAATTAATGGTTGCAAACATTGATTCATGCCTAATTGACTTAGTCTCTACTTGAGAAAGAGAGACTAAGTCTAGGAAAACTTGGCTAGCAAGAAATTGGGGTGAACTCGAGAAATTGATAGCCCCAATTAAAGGGATAAATCTAGAGATAGTAAGACCCGACTTGAGCATCTATCTGTGAACTACCCATTTGGACTTGGAAAAGTCAAATTGGGCAAAACCACTCAAACTACCGAGAGGTATAGAGTGGGTAATTGTGTGTGATTGCTATATTACACCCCAATCAATCAAACCTGCCCTAACGCCCACAATCCGTTAGGTAACCACCTAGGTAGAAATCACGACCCTAGATCTTTTATAAACTTGAAAAACAACAATACCAAAAATATCGTCCTTAGCTTTTCATTTAAAAACAATAGCATAAAAATTGGAAGTACAAAGAAACAACCAAATATGTGGAAGTGCATTTTGGGCACGTCATACACTTAGTCTAGATATATACCTAATCCCATATCATCTCTCTGTGGAATCGACCCCGACTCACATTGGGTAATTATAATTGCAACGACCGCTTCACAATCCCAATTAGTGGTGTGAATTTGGAGGACATCAACAATATCAGATTTAAATTTTGATGGTTTCGTTAGCTCCGTTAGGTGATATTGTACTTAGGAGCCCGTCCGAAATGTGATTTGGAGGTCCGTAGTAGAATTACGCTTGAATTGGCGAAAGTTAGAATTTTGGCAAGTTTGACCAAAATGATATCGGGGTCGGATTGGATTTTCGGAAGTTTGTGTAGGTTTATGGTGTCATTTATGACTTGAGTGCAAAATTTGAGGCCAATCGGACGTGGTTTGATAGGTTTCGGTGTCGTTTGCGAAATTTGGAACTTTCGAAGTTCATTAGGCTTGAGTCCGTGTGTAATTCGTGTTTTTAATGTTGTTTGAGGTGATTTGAGGGTTATATTAAGTTCGTATCTATTTTGGTACTTGATGATATGTTTGGTTGACGTCCCGGCAGCCTCGGGTGAGTTTCAGAGGGTTAACGGATCATTTTTGGACTTTGGTTGTTGGCTGATTACTGCTGGTTTCCTCTTACGCGTTCGCGAGAGGAGCATCGCGTTCACGAAAGGTGTTTGTGAGCTGGGAAGGTTTTTTTCTACACGTTAGGTTGGATGCGAACACGAAGGTATGGCTGTGTGTGCATCGCGAACGCGGTTGAGGTGTCGCGTTCGCAAAAAGATGTTGAGATAGCTGGGGACCCTAGGCCCTTGATCTACGCATTTGCGGGGCAGGGGACGCGTTCGCGAAAGGGTGATTTTGCAAGAGCTTCACATTCGAGAAGCTGTGGTCGTGTTTGCGAAGAGTTAAGTTGAGGGGCAGGAAGATTGTTCTACGCGAACGCGAGAGGGAGGTCGCGTTCGTGATGAAGGTGCATCTGGGAAGATTTAAAAGATTAGAAATAACGGTTTCGAGTTCATATCATAAAATTTAAGTGGGAGCTCGTAGAAGGCAATTTTTGGAGAGATTCTTGCGTGGGTGTTTGGGGTAAGTGATTCCTATCTAATTTTGGTCAAATCCCATGATTATGCCTTTAATTCCACCATCTAATTTGTTATTTTGGGGTTGAAAATTGGGAAAAAAGAGGAAGAGTGCTTGAGTTAGATTTTTGAGGTTTTGAATGAGATTTTATTATCAGATTTGGGTAAATTTGATATGGTTAGACTCGTGAATGAATGGGCTTTCGGGTTTTGTGACTTTTGTCGGATTTTGAGACGTGGGCCCGTGGGCCGTTGTTTGAGCCGATTTTGGATTTTGGCTATAAATTAGTATTTTTCTTATGGAATTGATCTCTTTAGCCTGTATTAATTGTATTGTACTGCTTGTGGCTAGATTCGGGACATTTGGAGACCGATTCGAGAGGCAAATGCATTTTGGAGTAAAATTTTGCTCGGATTGAGGTAACAGTTTTAAATCTGGTCCTGAGGATATGAAACCCCAGATTTTGTATTATATGATTGTTTGGACATGACACACATACTAGGTGACCGACGTGTGAGCATGCACCGTGGGAATTTGGACTTGGTCCATTATGTAAAATTGGAAACTTGAACAAAATTGTTGTGAGCTATATGCTATTCATGTGTTATAGATAATTAACTGTGAATCCTGTTAGAAATCATGGTTAGGCCATGTACTGGTACTGCTGGGACCCACAAAGGTCATGTTATAGGTCAAGTTACCTGCTATATGTTATTTGTACTCAGTCTAAGTAATCATTTGCATATGACATCTCAGTCTCTACTATTCTTGATTTATACATCATATTATTACTGTTTTGGCTGTTTTCCTGATTCCTGAGAGCCCGAGAGACTGGAGAGATTGATGACTGAGTGAGGTCGAGGGCCTAATTGTGAGGATATTTATGGGATCAGATTGCACGATGTAACATGTTTCTTGATATATATATATGCCATGATTGGCTTGTTATAGTGCTTGGGCTGAAGGAGCTTCCCCGGAGTCTATACACACCCCCAGTGAGCGTAGGTATCTACTGAGTGCGAGTGCCGAGTGCCGAGTGCTGAGTGATCGTGAAGAATGAGTGACTCAGAGGAATGAGTGATTGTTAGGTTGGAGTAAATAGGAGGACTGCGTGAATGTTGCCTTGAGAGGCTCTATATGATTCATTATTGTTGCACACAGTTGCCTTACATCGTTGTTTTGAAAATTTCTGAAAGTTATCTTTATCGGTTTTACTTGAACTTGACATTAATATACTGATTTGACTTAATTTACCAGATTTGGGAAGCATGTCTATTTTCCTTGTTGAGTTTACTAAAAATGAATTATAATTGCGTAACTCGTCACTATCTTTCAGTTCCTTATTTATTATTGTTATTTACCGAGTTGGTTGTACTCACGCAACACCGTGCACTTCGTGTGCAGATCCAGGTGTTTTCGAACACAATGGAGGTTGATCTCGTGCGCAGTTGATTATCAGAGATTTACGAGTTAGCTGCCGGCGTTCGCAGTCCTTGTTCCTCCTTCCTTGTCTTCTTTTCTTTTTCTTTATTTGTATTTTGATACAGACTCTTGTAGGCACTATTTCCTAGACTGGTTGTTTAGATGCTCATGACTTAGTGACACCCTGATGTTGGGGCTATTTTCCGCACTGTATTTTGGGTTTAACTTCTGTTTACGAAAACTCTGTTATTTACAAACTTTTGATCTATCTTTCTGTGAAATATTGAAAGTATTTTGAAAATGTCGGCTTGCCTAGTACCATCGATAGGCGCTATCACGATTGCTTGGATTTGGGTCATGACAGTAAAAAGACTTTTTAGGAATACGTACATAAGACTAATTTTGAAAAAATAAATTGAATTTTTTCTTGATTATATAAATGAACACTTATTTTGGATCAAAATAAAATACAAATTAATCAATTGTTGTGGAACGGAGGGATTACATACTTCCTAAAGTATAATTTATTCAATCGTCTTTTACTTAAAGGGAGGAATACAATGAATCTGGTCCAACTTCCAATATCAAATTCATTGAGATTTGAGACACTTCAATCGACATAAAAAAAAGAAGAAGGTTCTAACAAAAAGATAGTACGGAACTGTTACAGATCCACTTTTGTTTAAACAAAATATGAAAAGAAATCCACGAGGATGAGAGCTGGATTTTTCTTGTAATGGTCTGTGACTGTTGCAGACTTTTGTATTAAAATTCTTTGAAAAAAAATTAAATGATGTGAAACCTTGTCAGTTCCGTTTCCCATTAGATTCATGACAAATAAATAAAAAGGTTTTCTTCTGAGTTGGAATTTTCTTTTATTTTAAAAAAAAAGAAGGAAATATGCTAGGCTATTTTTTATAATTTCGATAGTTTCCCACAATAGAATTTTTGGACCAATTCCAGCATGTTTGGATACAAATATTTTGTCTAAAACTGAATATATACTCCCTCCATCCCAGAAAGAACCCGACTATACATCCAATTTTTTTTTTAATTTTTTAACTATATGAAATTCTGTTTTACGGAATATAATTTCTAAATATGCATATTTTATTTTGACGGAACAATTTAGTTAAAACACCCACATCTTATTTTATGCTAGAAATTAGATGCAATAACCAATGGAAAAAATGTTGGACTTAAATGTCATGAATTCTGAGTTAAAGAATAAATTCTGAAGTATGTAATTAAGTTTGTGTTCACTTTTTTTTTCCTAGACATATATAGAATCACCATTGTAATATTCTCGCAGAGTCATTTAATTTTGGGAGCGCTTTACTCCTAAGATGAAATTTTCTAATACAAATATGAATTGGTTGGGTATTAAAGTGGATATAAAGGGTAACAACATATAGTAGCTGACATAGTGAATATAATAAGGAGGGAGTTTCCCTGACTTAAGGCACCCCTCCCCATTTGCTGGACTAATTCCAAAAGTAAAGAAAATGAATCCACATGCATGCTCCTCTTGACAGATTCTGATGGAACTCACTTACAGCCTGTTTGATTAAGTTTTTCCAATTTTAGAAGTATTTTTTTTAAAGTTGGAGTATTTAATTAAGTTTTTGGAAGAAAAAAAAAAATACCTTTGAGGAGAAGCAGAAGTGGCAGTTATGGAGAAGCAAAAAGAATTAGCTTCTTTTCAAAAGCACATTTTTGAAAAGTATTTTAAAAAAAATACACTTAAAAACAATTTTTAAAAATTTGGTCGAACACTAATTGATGCTCAGAAGTTCTTTTCAAATTAATTACTCAACATAAACTATTTCTCACCAAAAATACTTTTGAGAAAAACACTTATAAAAAAAAACATTTCTCATAATAAGCTAATTTATTTTTCCTCAAATTCCTCCTTCTTTACTTTCCTTCTTTAACTTTTTTTGTTTTGAAGAGGATTAGTGGAATCCTTGAATAAACACTGCAAAAGTTATCCATTTTTTTATTTCACAAAGTACTGTTCATACTTGAAGCAAGCAAGCAACTAACTGAAAACAAGATATAAGTACGTCGTATATAATAATTTTAAAAATTACACGAGTGTCTAATATGGTCGCCCCCATTTAATTTATATTCATTTTAATTTTTTTTTTAACTTATTCACTTTTTAAACAATTTCAAACTCCTTTCTCCCCCTCCTCCTCCTTCGTTTTCTTCTTCTTCTCCTTCTTCTTCTTCGGGTGATAATGATTTTATATGATGGTTGTGAATATATTTTAATATAGTTTATGATGTTTTACGATGGTGAGCTGTTATGACGCTTTATTTTTTACTATTACTTAGGGTTTCTTCTTCTTATTTTTCTTAATTGCAAAATGAGTTCATTAGATTTATTGTTATTTTGACAAATTGATGATTGAGGTTTGTTCTTGATGATATTTGAAGGTTATGTTTCAAATCTGAGCTCATTTGGAGTAGATTTAAGTATTAAATCGTATATTGGATTGTTATAATTCTAGGAACAAATTTCTGTTTCTGGGCATTTTTCACTTTAGACTTATTGGTCTTAAGTGAATGAAAATCTTTGTTGCACTTCAGACTTTTTGGCCTTAAGTACATCTGTTGCACTTCTTACCTTTTGGCTTTAAGTGCATCTGAAGTGTAATTTTTTCACTTCAAACTTAATAGCCTTAAGTGCATCTGAAGTGCAAATTTTCACTTCAGACTTTTTAGCCTTAAGTAAATGAAAACATTTGTTGCACTTCAGACCTTTTGGCCTTGTGGCATCTGAAGTGCAATTTTTCACTTCAGACTTATTGGCCTTAGGTGCATCTGAAGTGTAAATTTTCACTTCAGACTTATTAGCCTTAAGTGGATGAAACCATTGGTTACACTTCAAACCTATTTGGCCTTAAGTGAATTTGAAGTGCAATTTTTTCACTTCAGGCATTTTTTCTTTTAACTTCAGACTCGACAAGCTAAATTTGATCGTAAAGTGGTAAGCTGCAAACTTTTTGCAAAGTGGGTGTATGTTCAATTGTAACCCCAAAACCGGTATAGATGCAAAAGCCCCATAATAATTTATGTATTCTCCAACAATATACTTCCGATTTTTTGGCCTTTTTTTATGGTCCATAATATCAGATTTTTTAAATATCAAGAAAGTATTAATGTCACGACCCAAATTCCCAACCTTAGGGATCGTGATGACGCCTAACACCACACTTGCTAGGCAAGCCAATGTTAGAATTCGATTTACTACTTCCCACTATTTATCTATTTAGACATAATAAAATAATATACAGTAAACTGAGTCTATTGGCTTTTAATGAATGACTCCCAATATAATAAAGAGAAATAAACAATTAATTAATTAAACTGATCCACGAAACTAATCATATAAATGAATCTAGAACTACCCAAGAGTCTGGTGTCACAATTCACGAACTACTAAAGAATACTACAAATAATGGATGAAAGAAATAGTGTAACTGTTCTGAATGATATAAAACATTGTATGTAAAAATAGGAGAAGACCCTCGAAATCTGCGAACGCCGAAAAATATACCTCGTGTCTCCCAATGAATCGGGTGGTCTTCCTGAAATCCTCTACTGCTGACTAGCACCTGGATCTATGCAAAAGAGCACAGAGTGTGGTATCAGTACAATCGACCCCATGTACTGAGTAAGTGCCGAGCCTAACTTCGACGAAGTAGTGACGAGGCTAAATCGGGCTTCAAAAATATAATCGATAACAACAATAAATAATAAAGCCAGCAGGAAGTCTAAACAAATAAATAAATAAGTGCTGCAATAAAATAAATCAACTCAACTATAACCAGTTCTCAAATAACTCTTCAAAATTCCAAACTTTAACTTTGAATAAAAGTAGTGCCAAAATATAAAAATAGTAATATAAAATAGAAAATTTCAAATCTTTGTTTCCTTTGAAAATCAGTAAAATATAAATGTCCTCCCTTATCGCTCCTTATTGCGGCTTGCAACCCGCTCCCACCTGTCCTCCCTTATTGCTCCTCCATAAAATATCACCCTTACTACTCCTGTTGCAGCGTGCAACCCGATCCCACCTGTCCACCCTTATCACTCCTTGTTGCCGAATGCAATCCGTTCCCACCAGACATATCATATCAATTTATTTAAGATTTCACAAATTCAGGCCAAGCCTTTCACAATATTTTTGTCTCAACAATTATAATTAATAAACTGCATTATTCTCATAACTTCATCAATAATCTCTCAATCATGAAACCAACAGGAATGTCAAATATAAATACCTTATTCATACAAACAATACCAAACCTCTCAACTATATTTATATCACCAGGAAACCAACTCAAACAACCAATACTCTTTTCAAATAGTCACAACAATAACTAACAATAATTCAACCAGGCCAAATAGTCATAGAATCAATAATGAACATATAACAATTAAGACAATGATCAAATAAGTGGAGAACGAAAAAGGAGATCATGTTTAACAATCAATTTGGGTGGTGCATAGATACTCGTCACCGCCCTATACACCACGCCCATGCATTTCACATAGCAAACAAATGGGGAGTCATATTCCCTCAAGTCAAAGTTAGACCAAACACTTACCTCAATTCCGCAGGCCACTTACTTCTCAATTATTGCTTTTCCTTTTGAATTCACCTCTAACTTATTCGAATCTAATCAAAATTAACTTAATATCATTAACTAATGCTAAAGGAACTAACTTTATTGAAAAATATAATTTTTCCTAAGTTTTCTCAAAAAAAGTAAAAATTTAACCCCGGGCCCGCTAGGTCTAAACTCGGGGTTCGGACCAAATTAAATTTACCCATTCACCCACGAACCCAAATATGCGATTAGTTTTGAAATCCGACCTTAATTTGATGTAAAAATTCAATTTTTACAAAACTCCCTAATTCTACCCAAATCCTAAATTTTTACCATGAAAATTCTTTGTTTTTGCTTTAAAAGTAATGCAAAATAATAAGGAATTGAAAGAACAAAGTTTGGAATTGATTACCTATGAATTGGGGATGAAGATTGTTGAAGAAAAATCATTTTTAGGGCTGGAACCTTGAAAAATTGGAGAAGAAAGGGTTATGTCCGATTTTAACAGGTATTATTATTAGCTGGGCTGGGCAACTGTGCGATCGCGGATAAAGAGGTGGGATCGCACATGGTAAGAAAAATTTGAGCAATGCGTTCGCATGGGGAGGGGTGCGATCGCACAGTGTACTGACCTCCCCTCCCCCCAGGTCTGATTTACTTAGTGCATTCGCATGGCATTTGGTGCGTTCGCACAGTAAGGCATTGGTGAAGCAGTGCGATCGCACTCCTTGCTTTGCGTTCGCACAACACAAACTTGGGACGCTTGAAGACTACACTATGCGATAGCGGTCATACCTATGTGATCACATAGTATAAAAATCTGGACACCAAATATTGGAAAACCAACAGTTATTTTCAAGTGTAAAACACCCCGTGGCCTATCCGAAACTCACCCGAGCCCTCGGGGCTCCAAACAAATCATGCACACAAGTCTAAAAATATCATACGGACTTACTCGTACGATAAAATTATGAAAATAACATGTAAATCTATTAATTAAACCTCAAAACTCATCATTTTCAACAAAAACTCTTAAAGTTCATAATTTCTCAACCGGATATCCGAATCACGTCAAACGAACTCCGTTTTTTACCAAATTTGACAGTTAACCTTTATATATCATAACCAAGCCGTACCGGGCTCCGAAACCAAAATACGGACCCGATACCAATAATTTTTAGCATTATTTTTTTTCTTTAATTCACAAATATTTCAGCAAAACAATTTCTTTCAAAAATTGATTTCTAAGGCTTGGGACCTCGGAATTCATTTCCGGGCATATGCCCGAGTCCTATATTTTACTGCGGACCCTCCGGGATCGACGAAACACAGATCCGGGTCTGTTTACTCAAAATGTTGACCAAAGTCAACTTTTATCAAGTTTAAATTCTAAAAATCATTATATCTCATATTTTCAAATAAAGGCTTTCCGGTTTCACGCTCGGAATGCGCACACAAATCGAGGTATTTAATTCTAGTCTTATTATGGATATTAAGCATGGACCGGAGTCTAATTTTATAAAATGACCTCTTGGGTCATCACAATCTCCACCTCTAAAACACAAGTTCGTCCTCGAACGGACATAGAAAATTACCTGAAGTGGCGAACAAGTGTGGGTATCTACTCTGCATGTCTGAATCAGACTCCCAAGTGGCTGCCTCAATGGGCTGGCCTCTCCAAAAAAACTGCACTCGAACTGAAGGAAAACTCTTAGATCTCAATTGGAAAACCTACCGGTCTAAAATAGCTATCGGCTCCTCCTCATAAGTCAAGTCCTTGTCCAACTGGACAAAGCTGAAATCTAACACATGGGACGTGTCACCATGATATTTCCAGAGCATAAACCCATGGAATACCGGATGAATTGAGGATAACCCTGGAGGCAATGCAAGTCTGTAAGCTACCTCCCCCACCTTATCAAGAATCTCAAACGGCCCGATATACCTAGGGCTCAACTTGCCCTTCATCCCAAACCTCATAACACCTTTCATGGGTGACACACGAAGCAATACTCTCTCTCCAACCATGAATGCTGCATCACGAATCTTACGATCAGCATAAGTCTTTTGCCTAGACTGAGCTTCATGGAGTCTCTCCTGAATAATCTTGACCTTATCCAAGGCCTCCTGAACTAAGTCTGTACCCAAAAATCGAGCCTCTCCCGGCTCAAACCATCTAACTGGCGATCTCCACCGTCTACCATATAACGCCTCATAAGGAGCCATCTGAATGCTCGACTGATAACTATTATTATAAGCAAACTCCGCTAACGGCAAAAACTGATCCCATGAACCTCCAAAATCAATAACACAAGCGTGGAGCATGTCCTCCAATATCTGAATGGTACGCTCGGACTGTCCGTTAGTCTGAGGGTGAAATGATGTACTCAACTCCACTCGGGTACCCAACTCATGCTGAACTGCTCTCCAAAAGTACGAAGTAAACTGCGTACCCCGATCAGAAATGATAGACACGGGTACCCCATGAAGGCGAACAATATCCCGAATATACAACTCAGTCAACCGCTCTGAAGTATAAGTACTGGCCACAGGAATGAAGTGTGCTGACTTAGTCAGCCTGTCCACAATAACCCAAACCGCATCGAATTTCCAATGAGTCTGTGGAAGCCCAACAACAAAGTCCATAGTGATACGCTCCCACTTCCACTCAGGAATCTCTATCTGCTGAAGCAAACCACCAGTTCTCTGATGCTCATACTTTACTTGATGAAAATTTAAGCAACGAACCACATAAACCACAATGTCCTTTTTCATCATTCTCCACCAATAATGCTGTTTCAAATCTTGGTACATTTTTGCTGCACCTGGTGAATAGAGCACTTGGAGCTGTGAGCCTCCTCAAGGATCAACTCACGGAGGCCATCAACATTAGGCACACACAGTCTACCCTGCATCCTCAAAATTCCATCATCTCCAACTGTAACCTGCTTGATGTCACGACCCGAAATCCCACCTTCAGTCCGTGATGGCGCCTAACGTTGCACCCGCTAGGCAAACCAACGTGTTAACTGAATTGATTTATTAACAAGTGAAAATAACAAACACTGACTAGATAATTGAGATAAGTGCGGAAGCATTAACAAAATCTAAATAACAATAGCTAATAACGAAGAAACCCCTTTAAGTACAAAACCAAGAAATGGAGTCACAACCTCACGAACCAGTCTAAGATTTGGCTAAAAACAACAGTTTGAAATAAAATGATATATCTGTCTGGAAACACATAGATGACAGAATGAAGGATAGACAGTAACGCCGAGATCCACGAACGCCTGCGGAACTACCTCGGTGTCGTCTGGAATGGACTGAAGTATACTCCCCCTAACGAGGTCCACTAGGTCCGGCTGCGTAATCTGCACAACATAAAGAAGTACAGGTGTAGCATCAGTACAACCGACCCCATGTACTGAGTAAGTGCCGAGCCTAACCTCGGCGAAGTAGTGACGAGGCTAGGACACGACAATAAATTGTACATGTGCAGTTCAATAGTATAGCAGAAAATAAACAAGAATACAGTTAAGGGGAAGAACATGCTGGGGATAAGAGGGGCAACACTTGCTAAAACAGTAGAATCAAGTACTAACGGAAATGTAGAAGTAAAACAGGAAATATCAACCCGAACAAGTAAAATAGACAGGAGAAAACAAGACATGATCCCTCGTGTATAGCCTCAAAATCACATGGCACGGAATGCCCCCTCGTGCATAAATAATAATGACTCGTCACAGAATTTCCCCTCGTGCATCAATAATAATCAGTCGGCACGGAATGCCCCCTTGTGCATAAATAATAATGACTCGGCACAGAATGTTACCTCGTGCATAAATAATATAATCATCGACACAGAATGTTCCCTCGTGCATAAATAATATAATCATCGGCACAGAATGTTCCCTCGTGCATAAGTAATATAATCATCGGCACAGAATGTTCCCTCGTGCATAAATAAGAATCATTGACACGGAATGTTCCCTCGTGCATGATGAATATAAAAACAACAATGATATGAAAGTTCAACAATACGACATTTCAAATGTACATAAATAATCAACAAAATTCTATTGTCCTGGCAAGGGACTTAACTATAACCAATCTCACTCAGAAGTATAATGTCAACAATAAAATCCTCGACCGAACACATAATCAATAACTTTCTACGTCATGAAGTAACCTGATGGTACCACTTCCAAGGTTCCCGATAATTCACAACACATAGAATATCAAAGACATTAAATAACTCATCAAAATTCGACTCACGGGCATGCTTGACCACAACATATAGGTACCCGTCACCTCACATATACGTTGGACATGAACTACACATAGCAAATAATACTATATACCTATTCCCTCAAGCTAAGGTTAGGCCAAACACTTACCTCGGCTCCAAGAATGCAAGGCAAGCCTTAATCACGACCTTTCCTCTTGAATCCGACTCCGAAACGATAACATCTAGACATAATTGACTTAATAACATCAATAATTATTCAATAACTCAATCCCAAAGCCTAATTATACATTTCCCATAATTCTTCCAAAAATACCAAAATTTGACCCCGTGCCCGCTTAGTCCAAACTCGAGGTTCGGACCAAAATCCGATAACCCATTCCCCCACTAACCCGAATATACAATTTGTTTTGAAATCCGACCCCAAAATGAGGTTGAATTCCCAAAATTTCCAAAAGCCCTAATTCTACCCAAAACCCCCAATTTCTACCTTTGATTTTATGTTTTAGACCTAGAATCTAGTGATTGAAGAAGGAAAATGAAAGAAATTAGAGTTAAGAACACTTACCTATGAAGCTATGGTAGAATGGTCTCCTAAGAATCGTCCAAGAAGAGTGGAGAAGAAGAAAATAGTGAAAGAATGTGAAAATCCCGTATGGTATTCTGTTTTTGAACATTAAAATCACTGGGTGAATTTGGCTATCGCGATCGCGACAGGTGTCCTACGATCGCGGAGAGTACCAGACCTTAGACTTACGCGATCACGAGGTGAAGACTGCGATCGCAGTGAGACCGGACGTGGACCCATGCGATCGCGGACAGATTGGTGCGACCACAGAAGGAAAAATACCCAGCCCCCTCCCCAGCTCTCCTATACTCTATGCGATCGCGGAAGTACCTATGCGATCGCATAGAGTCACAGAAAAACCCCCTCACACTACACTATGCAATCGCGTAGTGTAAAAATCTCGGACACCAGAAACAACATATTCACACCAGATTTTTCCACCTTTTAGAACCCCGACACCTACCCGAAGCTCACCCGAGCCCTCGGGGCTCAAAACCAAATATATACACGACTTCAAAATCATCCTACGAACTTATTCGAGTAATATAACCACTAAAATAACATAAAAAATAATGAATTGAACTCCAAAATCTATAGAATTTTCTCAAACTTCATAAACTTCTAAATTCTCCAATTTTGATTCGAAACACGTCAAACCAAGTCTGTTTCTTACCAAATTTTACAGATAACTCATATAACACATATTGAACCTGTTCTGGGCTTCGGAACCAATATACGGGCTCGGTATCACAGATTTCACATCAAAGTTCATTTTCAAAAGTCTTTATTATTTTCAGAAAAATAATTTTCTTTAAAAATTCATTTCTCAGACTTGGGACCTCGGAATTCGATTCCGGGCATACGCCCAGGTCCCATATTTTCCTACGGACCCTCCGGGACCGTCAAATCATAGGTTCGGGTCCGTTTACCAAAAATGTTGACTAAAGTCAACTTTATTCAATTAATTATCATAAATTCAACTGTTTAACACATTTTCACATAAAAGGCTTCCCGGCTACGCGCCCGAGATGTGCACGCACATCGAGGTGAGATTAACATAGGCTTTCGGGGCCTCGAAACACAGTTTTTGCTAAATTTACACAAGATGACCTTTTGGGTCATCACACTTGGCATCCCCGTGCCGAACCGTGTCCCTAAGGACCGCCAAATGTAGGTCATCATCCTGCCGCTCTCGGATACGATCAATTAGAGAAGACCGAGCGACAGTATAAGCTAGGACATTACAGGGAGAAATATCCAATCTCACGAACTGATTAGCCAAAGTCTAAATGTATGAAGCCAGCGATCTCTTGCCAACTGAGATATACGCAAGACTGCCCATACTCACCGCCTTTCTACTCAAAGCATCAACCACCACATTGGCCTTCCCCGGGTGATACAATATAGTGACATCATAATCCTTTAACAACTCTAACCACCTCCGCTGCCTCAAATTTAGATCTTTCTGCTTGAATAAGTACTGGAGGCTACGATGGTCAGTAAAAATCTCACACGGCAAGCCATAAAGATAATGCCTCCAAATTTTTAAAGCATGTACAGTTGCTACCAACTCCAAATCATGAACATGGTAATTCTTCTCATGGACTTTCAACTGACGAGACGCATACGCAATCACCCTGCCGTCCTGCATCAACACTGCTCCAAGGCCAACTCTAGAAGCATCACAATAAACCGTGAAATAACCTGAATCTGATGGTAACAACAACAACGGTGCTGAAGTCAAGGCTGTCTTGAGCTTCTGAAAGCTCGCCTCGCACTCATCTGACCATTTAAATGGGGCACCTTTCTGAGTCAATCTAGTCATTGGAGCTGCTATGGATGAAAACCCCTCCACAAAACGACGGTAGTAACCAGACGAACCCAAGAAACTCCTAACCTCCGTGGCTGTGGTGGGTCTAGGCCAGTTCTTGACTGCCTCTATCTTCTTAGGATGAACCTAAATACCCTTAGCTGATACGATATGACCCAAAAGGCTACTGAACCTAACCAGAACTCACATTAGAAAATTTGGCATACAACTGATTATCGCTTAAAGTCTGGAGTGCTATACGGAGATGCTGCTCATGCTCTTCCCGACTGCGGGAGTATATAAGAATGTCATCAATGAAAACGATCACAAAACCGGTGCACGCCATGAGACACTGGGTCTTATGAAACCCTTATCTAGTAAGTCTTGCAACTGTTCTTTTAGTTCTTTCAATTTTGGTGGGGCCATCCGATATGGAGGAATGGAAATGGGATGAGTGCCCGGAGCCACATCAATACAGAATTCAATATCCGTGTCGGGTGGCATACCCGGCAGGTCTGCAGGGAACACCTCAGGAAACTCACACACGATAGGAACTGACTCTATAGAAGAAACATCGGCATCAGAATCACGAATATGGGCCAAATAATCCAAACACCCTTTCTCCACCATGCAGTGAGCCTTGGCATATGAAATTACCTGGTTAGGAGAATGACCAGGGGTCCCTTTCCATTCTAATCGAGGCAACCCCGACAATGCTAAGGTAACTGTCTTGGCGTGACAGTCTAAGATGGCATAATAGGGCGACAGCCAATCCATGCCCAATATAACGTCAAATCAACCTTGTCTAGAAGTAAAAGATCCACACTAGTTTCAAGACCTTCTATGAATAACACGCACAAACGGTATACTCGATCTACCACGATAGCATCCCCCACCGGTGTAGACACAGAAATAGGAACACTCAAGGAATTATGGGGCACATTCAAAGTAGACCCCGGATCAAACAAAACTTAAGCAACTCTATCACAAACTGAGATAATACCTGTAAGAACAGCATCAGAGGACTCTGCCTCAGGCCTGGCTGGAAATGCATATAGTTGGGGCTGGACCCCACCACCCTGAACTGCGTCACCAGGAGGACCCCTGACATGTGGTCCTCCACCTCTAATGGGATGGCCACCACCTCTAGCGGGCTGGCCTCCACCTCTAGCATGCTGACCTCCACCTCTAACATTCTGACCTCTACCTCTGACTACCTGACCCCTACCCCTGGCTGGCTGGACAGGTGGTGCTGCAGCTGGTGCCGGAACTATGGCACGAGAATTCTGGTACTGAGGTTGATTACCCAAGAATTTCGGACAAGATCTCCGAATGTGTCCATACTCCCCACATTCATAGCAACCATCCTGATACTGAGGCTGACCCTGATGAACCGGCTGACCACGATAATAACTTTGGAGAGGAGGTGCTCTGATCGGGGCTGACTGATCAGGATAAGGCAAGTAAGAGCCATGACCTCCTGAAGCACCATGTGACGTATGAAGTGATGAATTAAATGGCATGGAAGATTGGCCTCTAACCCGAGTATATCTGCCCACAGACGAGGCACCGCTGAATCTACCGGAATGGCGAGGTCTTTTCTCTGACCCCTGACCTCCCATCCCAAAAACTGACTCAACCCTCCTAGCTATATTAGATGCATCCTGAAGAGAAATCTCGGACCCTGTTTTCGTTGGCCATCTGCAACCTAATGGGTTGAGCAAGGCCATCAATAAACCGTCTGATCCTCTCCCTCTCTGTGGGAAATATAAGAGTAGCATATCTTTCCAGATCCACAAAACGAGTCTCATACTAAGTCACAGTCATGTTACCCTGCTGAAGTCGCTCAAACTGACGACGCTTATCCTCTCGAGTAGTGATAGGTAAGAACTTATCCAAAAAGAGACGAGAGAACTGATCCCAAGTCAGAGTAGGTGATCCACCTGGCTTAGTCAACAAATAGTCCCTCCACCATTGCTTGGCGGAACTAGTCATCTGAAAAGTTGCAAAATCGACCCTATTGGTCTCCAGAATACCCATATTACGCAACACCTCATGACATCTATCCAGATATTCCCGAGGGTCCTCTGAAGTATCAACACTGAAATGGACAGGAAATAGCTTAATGAACCTATCGAGTCTCCACAAAGCATCTGATGACATGGCTGCCCCATTAGCGGGCGACACTGCTGTATCTGGCTGAATTACCCCAACGGGATTGGCCACTTGAGTCTGAGCTTGAGGAGTGGTATGAACTAGAGTGTGGGTGGCAGGAGTCTGGATCCCGCCTCCAGCCTGAGATACGGCTGCTGCAACAAGGAATGTGCCCGTCTGGGCCACACTCTCCATCAAGCCCACTAAAAAGACCAAAGCATCCTGAAGGACCGGGATGACAATAAACCCCTCGGGAACCTGAGCTGGCCCCGCTGGAATAGTCTGGGCCGGAACCCCTTCATAAATCTCAATCTGAGGTTCCGCAGCTGGCTGGTGCCTGAGCAACATGCTGAGTCCTACCCCTGCCTCGGCCTCTGCCCTTAGTAGGAGCTGCTGCTGCTGGAGGACCGGAATGCTGGTCAACAGAAGATGAAGCACGTGTTCTAACCATCTGCGAGAGAAAAGAAGAATCTAATCAGTATTTGGGATACAAGAATCGCACGATAGAGTAGAAATAAAAAAAAAGAGTTGTTTCCTAACTCAATAGTCTCCGAAAGATAAGTACAGACGTCTCTGTACCGATCCTTCAGACTCTACTAAGCTTGTTCGTGAATGTGAGACCTAAGCAACCTAGTGCTCTGATACCAACTTGTCACGACCCAAATTCCCAACCTTAGGGATCGTGATGACGCCTAGCACCACACTTGCTAGGCAAGCCAATGTTAGAATTCGATTAACTACTTCCCATTATTTATCCATTTAGACATAATAAAATAATCTACAGTAAACTGAGTCTATTGGCTTTTAATGAATGATTCCCAATATAATAAAGAGAAATAAATAATTAATTAATTAAACCGATCCACGAAACTAATCATATAAATGAATCTAGAACTACCCAAGAGTCTAGTGTCACAATTCACTAACTACTAAAGAATACTACAAATAATGGCTGAAAGAAATAGTGTAACTGTTCTGAATGATATAAAATATTGTATGTAAAATAGGAGAAGACTCTTGAAATCTGCGAACGCCGACAAATGTACCTCGTATCTCCAAATGAATCGGGTGGTCGTCCAGAAATCCTCTACTGCTGACTAGCACCTGGATCTATGCAAAAGAGCACAGAGTGTGGTATCAGTACAACCGACCCCATGTACTGAGTAAGTGCCGAGCCTAACCTCGACAAAGTAGTGACGAGGCTAAGTTGGGCTTCAACAATATAATCGATAACAACAATAAATAATAAAGCCAGCAGTAAGTCTAAACAAATAAATAAATAAGTGCTGCAACAAAAAATATCAACTCAGCTATAACCAGTTCTCAAATAACTCTTCAAAATTCCAAACTTTAACTTTGAATAAAAGTAGTGCCAAAATATGAAAATAGTAATATAAAATAGAAAATTTCAAATCTTTGTTTCCTTTGAAAATCAGTAAAATATAAATGTTCTCCCTTATCGCTCCTTGTTGCGGCGTGCAACCGGCTCCCACCCGTCCTCCCTTATTGCTCCTCCCTAAAATATCACCCTTATTACTCCTGTTGCGGCATGCAACCGATCCCACCTGTCTACCCTTATTACTCCTTGTTGCGGCGTGCAATCCGCTCCCACCAGACATATCATATCAATTTATTTAAGATTTCACAAATTCAGGCCAAGCCTTTCACAATACTTTTGTCTCAACAATTATAAATAATAAACTGCATTATTCTCATCTTCATCAATAATCTCTCAATCATGAAACCAACAGGAATATCAAATATAAATACCTTATTCATACAAACAATACCAAACCTCTCAACCATGTTTATATCACCAGGAAACCAACTCAAACAACCAATACTCTTTCCAAAAAGTCACAACAATAACTAACAACAATTCAACCAGGCCAAATAGTCATAGAATCAATAATGAACATATAACAGTTAAGACAATGATCAAATAATTGGGGAACGTGAAAGGGGATCATGTTTAACAAACAATTTGGGTGGTGCATAGATACTCGTCACCACACCTATACACCACGCCCATGCATTTCACATAGCAAACAAATAGGGATTCATATTCCCTCAAGCCAAAGTTAGACCAAACACTTACCTCAATTTCGCAGGTCACTTACTGCTCAATGATTGCTTTTCCTTTTGAATTAACCTCTAACTTGCTCAAATCTAATCAAAACTAACTTAATATCATTAACTAATGCTAAAGGAACTAACTTTGAAAAATATAATTAAGTTTTCTCAAAAAAAGTAAAAACCCGACCCCTGGCCCACTTGGTCTAAACTCGGGGTTCGGACCAAATTACGTTTACCCATTCACCCACGAACCCAAATATGCGATTAGTTTTGAAATTCGATCTTAATTTGATATAAAAATTTAATTTTTACAAAACTCCTTAATTCTACCCAAATCCTAAATTTTTACCATGAAAATTCTTTGTTTTGCTTTAAAAGTGATGCAAAATAATAAGGGAAAGAACAAGGTTTGGAATTGATTAACTATGAATTGGGGGATGAAGATTGTTGAAGAAAAATCGTTCTTAGGGCTGGAACCTCAAAAAATTGGAGAAGAAAGGGTTCTGCCCGGTTTTAACAGGTATTTATATTAGCTGGGCTGGGCAACTGTGCGATCGCGAATAAAGAGGTGAGATCGCACAGGGTAAGGGAAATTTGAGCACTGCGTTCTCATGGGGAGGGGTGCGATCGCACAGTGTACTGACCTCTCCTTCCCCTTGGTCTGATTTACTCAGTGCGGTCGCATGGCATTTATTGCGTTCGCACAGTAGGGCATTGGTGAAGCAGTGCGAACCGATCGCACTCCTTGCTTTGCCTTCGCACATCACAAACTTGGGACCCCTGAAGACTATACTATGAGATCACGGTCATACCTATGCGATCACATAGTACAAAAACCTGGACACCAGATATTGGAAAACCGGCAGTTATTTTCAATTTAAAACACCCCGTGACCTATCTAAAACTCACCCGAGCCCTCAGGGCTCCAAACAAATCATGCACGCAAGTCTAAAAATATCATACGGACTTGCTCGTGTGATAAAATCATGCAAATAATATGTAAATATATGAATTAAACCTCAAAACTCATCATTTTCAACAAAAACTCTTAAAGTTCATAATTTCTCAACCAGATGTCCGAATCACGTCAAACGAACTCTATTTTTCACCAAATTTCACAGTTAACCTTTAAATTTCATAACCAAGCTGTACCGGGCTCCGGAACCAAAATACGGACCCGATACCAATTATTTTTAGCATTATTTCTTTCTTTAATTCTCAAATATTTCAGCAAAATAATTTCTTTCAAAAATTCATTTCTAAGGCTTGGGACATCGGAATTCATTTTCGGGCATACGCCCGAGTCCCATATTTTACTGCGACCTCCCGGGATTGTCGGAACACGAATCCGGGTCCGTTTACATAAAATGTTGACCAAAGTCAACTTTTATCAAATTTAAATTCTAAAAATTACTATTTCTCATATTTTTAAATAAAGGCTTTCCGGTTTCACACCCGGGCTGCGCATGCAAATCGAGATATTTAATTTTAGTCTTATTATAGCTATTAAGCATGGAACGGGGTCTAATTTTATAAAATGACCCCTTGGGTCATCACAATTAACTTCGTTTTTCCAAAGTTGTCATCAGAGTAAAGAGCCTAGGAGTATTTGTTATAATTTCAATGAATAAATTAAGGTTAATATGATACATTACATTGTTAATTAATATTAAAAGGCGAATTACATTATATTATAAGCATGAACACCTTTATTGTAAATTAAATTACTAAAATATTTATTAAAAGTTAAATAACTTATTTAACCTTCACTTATAAAAATACTCCTATAATACTTTTGTACCAAAAAGTAAACTTGCCGTCTAATTAATAAATAATAAATATTTATAAAAGTAAATTAAAATATTTTCATTGAAGTTGTAAAGTAATGCGTTGAAATTCCTAGAGTAATTATTGTGATAACATGTTCACATTCTCAAAGTAACTTTTTTAAACTTGACTCTTCATATTTGTAGATATACAAAACTATATTTGATGGAAGATAATTGGTCCTGTCGTTTAATGTTTTAAATAAATAATCAATTCTGCCCTAATTGTTCTTGCACATACATACAACTTACAAGGCGGACTTAGACATAATCAAGGATATTGTAACGACCCGATCGGTCGTCTTGAGAATTTAAGCTTCGTTCGGTGGCATAAGGCCTTGAGCAACTTCACATTATGCATATCGACCCGCGTGCATGGTTGGATTCAGTTACCGGATGATTCAGAGTCGAATTGGAAGAATGATTCTAGTTTTGGAAGCTTAAGCGGTGAGAATTTGACCGTAATTTGAATTTTTGTGTGAACGGTTCCGTAATGAGTTATGAATGATGTCAGCATCTTCATATGGTGATTTTGGATTTGGGAGCGCGCCCCGAATGTGTTTTGGAGGTTCGTAGTAGATTTAGGTTTGAATTGGCGAAAGTTAGATTTTTTTGGCGATTTTGGTCGGTAGCGAAAATTTTGATATCGAGCCCGGAATGGAATTTTGGAAGTGGTTGTAGGTTCGTAGTGTCATTTGTGACCTGTGTGTGAAATTTGAAGTCATTCGGACTAGGTTTGATATGTTTCAATGTCGTTTGTAGAATTTGAAAAATTCTACGTTTCTTAGACTTGAATCTGTGCTCAATTCATGTTTTTGATGTTGTTCGAGGTGGTTTGAGGGCCCGACTAAGTTCGTATGATGTTATAGGATTGATTGGTATGTTTGGTCGAGGTCCCGGGGGGCTCGTGTGTGTTTCGGGTGGTAAACAGATTGTATTTTGGAAATTTGGAGTTGCTGATCTGCTGGTGTTTGGACTCCTGGTGTTTTTCCGCACCTGCGGATGGGGACTCGCAGGTGCGAGATTCGCAGATGCGGAAGGTGAACGCAGATGCGGAAGTTGGGAAGTTAGGGTGGTGCGCAAGTTTGGCCGCACCTGCGAGCCCGCAGGTGCGAAACCTGGGCGCAGGTACGGAATTTGGCAACTTAAGTGAAATGCGCAGGTGCGACTGGTAGGACCGTAGGTGCGGAATTTGCAGGTGCGAGAAAAGGCCGCAGGTGCGAGGATCGCTAGGTAGAAAAGGGGGCAGAATCGAGGGTTAGTTCATTTTTCACTCCATTTTTGATTTTGAGCTTGGGAGAAGACGATTCTTTGAGGGATTTTTAGAGGAATATTGTGGGTAAATATTTCTTACTTTAATTTTATTTTATTGCATTAATCTATTATAGTTTTCCTCGTTTAATCAAGATAATTAGGTGGGAAATGTAAGAAATGGGGGAAAAACGTTTCCCAATCAAAATTTTGAGTTTTTGATCGAGTTTTAGGCATCGGATTTAGATGATTTTTGTACGAGTGTTCTCGTGAGTGAATGGGTATTCTAAATTGGTAACTTTTACCCGATTTCGAGTCGTGAGCCCGGGGAGACTTTTTGGGCGTTTTTTCTATTTTCTTGCCTTAGCTTCGAATTCATTAGCTAAAGTAGTTACTTATAGTATTATTTACATTATGCAATTGATTAGATTAGATTTGGGCTATCAGAGTTAGATACTCGTGGCAAGAGCGTGGTTTCAGATTGAGTTGAGCGATTCGAGGTAAGTATCTTGCCTAACCTTGTGTGGGGGAACTACCCCTTAGGATCTGAGTTGCTCGGACATATTTGTGGGAAGTTTGTCTTTTAGGGTTCTTAGGTCCTTATATTCACCGCGTATGAAGTTGTTCTTGATACGTTTGAGTTCTTATTTGCTAGTTTCACCTCTACATGCTTTGATTAGAGATAATTGTTTTAGGATTCACCCTTACCGTCTACTTGACCCTGACTTGACTTAATCGAAGGTTTCACCTCTTCTATCGTCATGCTATATTTTCATAACTTCTTATCCTTAATTAAAATTATTATTATCTCGTCCTATAATTGTTTAGTCTTAATTGGAGTTATGATTATCATTTGCTGCTTACCCTTACTTGAATTGGTGAATATTCCTCAAAATTGCTCAACCTAAAAAGGGGATTAGATAAGCTACATCTCAGTTGACTTGCCTTTATTTGGAACAATTTGACTCGTGTTGGCTTCTTATTGTTGACATGCATATTGTGGTAAACGTTGCTACATTTTGTTTTGTTTCCCCTTGTTAAGTTGTTCTCCTTGTGCCTAGCATTCTTTATTGTGGTTACTCCTTGTGAATGAGTTCTACCGTTCTTTGTGATTTAAAGTTCTTGAGTTGATTTACTCGCCGTACCTTGCATTACTGCCATTGTTGCTTTTGTAATTGTTGTGGTGATGTATGAGGTGTCTGTCATGCTATGGTTGTTATCTTTGTTGGTTGCGCTGCATATTGAAATTAGGACTACTGAACGATATTCCGGGTGATGCCCTGCACTGCATATTTATTTTGGGACTACAGACGTATTCCGGGAGATCCCCCTGTATTGCATAATAAATTCGGGACTATGGGACGGGATCTCGGTAGATTTCCCCTGTTGATATATCTGTGTTCGGAAATGTTAATCTTCTATGCTTAGGTGTCACAGGGTGACCTACACTCGAAGGATATTTACTTGGAAAGTTGTATTTGAAAAATATTTATCTTGAAGAAACTATGTTTGAAAAATATTTAGTTGAAACTATATTTGAAAAGCATTTATCTTGAAGAAACTATGTTTGAAGGACATTTATTTGAAAAGTATATTTGAAAGGCATTTATCTTGAAAGAACTATATTCGAAGAACATTCATTTCGAAAGTTTATATTTGAAAAGTAATTATCTTGAAAGAACTATATTTGAAAGATATTTATTTGAAAAGTTTATATTCGAAAGAAGTATATTTCAAAAGAATATCCTATTGGAAATGATTATATTCTAAAGATTTCAATAAAAAAACTTACGGGTGAAAGTTTACACTTGAAGTATTTGACTAATTAATTGGGGTTGTTGGCTAAGGCTTGATGTGAAACTATTGCAGTGCTGAGTTACTACTTGCCCTTACTGTATTGTGGTTTTTCGAATTTGGGCGGTGTTTCTGTCCATCCTTCTGTGTCTTATTATGGTGTTCCGTTGTCATTTGTTGTCTTTCCTTCCTTATTGTAGTTGTTATGTTGTTAGCCATATTGTGTAGTCATTAGATAGATGTCATGTACTATCATTCCTATGCTTATGCTTGTTCAGTTTATTAGACCAGTGTGTGTCTTGACTAGTCCTCGTCACTAGGCTTTGTTGTGGTGTGCTCATATTACGCTTCTGCACATTTTTGTGCAGATCCAGGTATTTATCGTTCGTAGCTGTGCTGATCATTACTAGGAGACTCAAGGTAAATCTATTGTTGCGTTCGCAGGCCTCAGAGTCAATTTCCTACTTGTATTCAACTGTTTTCACTCATTTCCAAATAGTTGTAGTTAAAAGTTTTAGTTAACTCTATAGAGCTTATGACTTGTAGGGAAAGATTGTAATTTTGTAAAGGTTTCTATAACGAGACTGCTAAATTTTTCTCTATTCTTACTGTTATTCAATAAATGTTAGGCTTACCTAGTCCCTAAGTGGCATCACGATACACGACGGAGGGAAAATTGGGCCGTGATAGTTGGTATCAGAGCTCTAGGTTCGTAGGTGCTACGAGTCATAAGTGAGTTTAGTAGAGTCTTGCGGATCGGTACAAAGACGTCTGTACTTATCTTCGAGAGGCTACGGAACTATTAGGACAATTTCACTTCCTTCATTCCAATCGTGCGAGCTCATTGATCTTGAAGTTTGAAATTTATCATTCCATTCTCTCACAAATGGTGAGGACACGAGCTGCGGTTCCTGATGATGTTACCCCTAGAGAAGATGTCGCTAGGGTTAGAGGTAGAGGCCGACGAGGAGCATGTGCCGCAGCTAGGGCACCTACCAAAGCAACAGTTGAGGAGCCGCCACTAGTTCCGGTTGGGGGAAGGTACCGGAGGGGCCTGTTGTTACCCCCAGACTTCGGGAGACTTTAGCATAGTTCTTGAGCATGTTCGGAACATTGGTTCAGGTGGGTTGATTCTGGTTGCACCAGCTACTTCACAGACTGGGGGAGGAGCCCAAGCTCCCGCCACCCACACTCCAGATCAACGAGTTCACGTTGGTCAGGTTCCAGGTGTCAATGGTGACACAACTTGTGGTTCCAGTTCAGCTCACCGTCAGAGCTGCAGCATCCGAGGAAGGGTAGCTTAGATTTGCAAGGTTCAAGAGATATAACCCTTTGGCTTCAGAGAGTGCACAGTGTTTGCTGGGGAGTGCCATAACATTCCCCACACTATGGATATTGTTGAGACGAGTGGAGTTATTTTTACTACGTTCCAGCTTAAGGGAGAAACTTATCAGTGGCGGCGGGCATATGAGTTGGGTAGCCCGGACGATGCAGCTTCACTTAAACGGGTTCAGTTTTCAGAGATGTTTTTGAGAAAGTTTGTACCTCAGTCCCTTCGAGATGCATGGCGCGCGGAGTTTGAGAAATTGCGTCAGGGCACTATGTCAGTATTTGAGTATACCGTCAGATTCAGTGATTTGGTCAGATATGTACCTGCCTTGGTCGCTATGGTTAGAGAGCGTGTCCGTAGATTCATTTGGGGGCTCAAACATGATATTCAATTCAGCATGATTCAAGAGTTGGAGTCAGATGCCTCGTTTCAGTAGGTGGTAAGGATCATTCGCCAGTTAGAGGGCATGTGGGACCGGGAGCGAGAGGACAGCCGAGACCAGGAGAGAGAGTTCAGGGAGGTGAGGAGGCCTCATGGACCGGAGAGATCTGCTGTTCCTTATTTTGGAGGCAGGGCGCGACATGGTAGAAGTTTTGTGGGTCAGCCAGTTCAGTTTGCACTTTCGGTTTCGCGCAGTGTTTTAGGTGCTCATGGGTCTTAGAGTATTCGTACGGCGCAGTTCCACCGCCACATCAGCAGAAATGTTATTTTGAGTGTGGAGATATCAGCCATATGGTGAGAGATTGTCCCAGGATCCGGGCAGATGTGTTACAGCAGGGTATTCAAGCGAGTAAGCGGCGCCCAAGAGGGGGAGGCCTGACTCTTTGATGTGTTTCATATAGTAGGCTTAAGGCCGTTGTGCCAGATGTTATTATACATGCATGTTTTGATCTATTATAGAGGGGCACCATTTGTATTTCCTTATAGTTCTGCTGGTCGGGACGAGTTCCCTTATTTGTTGCTTCATTTATGAGTGAGTTTCATGCCTTGCACTCTATTTTCGTGTTTGCTCCTGTTGGGAGATTCTATAAGTGGTAGCCCGTGCCTATCATTGTTTTTATTCGTCATTGAGAGTGGTGAGACTAGAAGTACGTCCTGGTTGTTCATCATGTTAAGCTTGATGTGATTTTCCTGAGTATTTTGGTTACGAGCTGTGATTTGATACTCTACCGGGGTGAGAGTTCAATGAGTGTTGTGATTTATTGGCAGAGCTGAGTTAGTGGAAGATTTCAATTGGTATGATATATATATATTCTATATTTGATTTAGAGTTGAGGGCGATACCCCCGTGATCTCTTGTGATTCGATATGTTTGAATCGAGCTGAATACCGTGGTGGAAGTTATATCAGGGTGGGACCCTTGTGATTTGTTCATATGATTTAATTCTTTCCTTGTTATATTGTTTTTGTAGGTTAATATTGATAGGGAGTTGTGATGTCGGGCTTGTTTGGTAGTTCCCTTATGTGTTCTCTTTTCATATCCTGTCATTTTCGTTCTGTGCACCTAGAGTTTTAGCTTGCGGGGTGTGTGCCCAGTAGTGTTAGTTGTCTCTTGGTGATTCGGGTGTCAAATTATGAGGTCCTCGTGTTTCTTGCATTATTATCAATATTAGGGAGGTTTGAAACAGGGGTCTATCGGATATGAGGCTAATTGCCGGTGCTGGGTTGATTTCGGGTAGCTATCATGATCAGAAGTGTTATTAAGGACCTATGTGTGGTGTGTTATGTTGTGTGGTCGTACCTTGTGGGTGTAGGCATGACTTGTTGCAGCTGGTTGAGATCGATACTGGATATGGATTAAGAATCGGGTGTTTTTGGAAATGAATGGAAGGTAGGAATCTGAGGTATGAGGCTTATCGGTGTTGGTAGAAAGGCTAAATTGCAGTTGATATTGTGTCGTCAGGCTTATGTAGATTAGGGTGACGTTAGATCACCCGCGGATGTATGTTGGAAGTGTGAATTCAATGATTTGATGAGTTCGAGGCGAATCTTGGCATGTTTTAGGACGAACGTTTGTTTTAAGAAGGGGAGAATATAATGACCCGACCGGTCGTTTTGAGAATTTAAGCTCCGTTCCGTGGCGTAAGTCCTCGAGAAACTTCACATTATGTATATCGACCCATGTGCATGGTTGGATTCGGTTACCGGATGATTCAGAGTCGAATTGGAAGAAGGATTCTAGTTTTAGAAGCTTAAGCGATGAGAATTTGACCGGAATTTGAATTTTTGTGCGAACGGCTCTGGAATGAGTTATGGATAATGTCAGCATCTTCGTATGGTGACTTTTTTGTTTAGGAGCTCGCCCGAAATGTATTTTGAGGTCCGTAGCAGATTTAGGCTTGAATTGGCGAAAGTTGGATTTTTTGGCGATTTCGGTCGGCAGTGGAAATTTTGATATCGAGCCCGGAATGGAATTCCAGAAGTGGTTGTAGGTTCGTAGTGTCATTTTTGACCTGTGTGTGAAATTTGAAGTCATTCGGACTAGGTGTGATATGTTTCGACGTCGTTTGTAGAATTTAGAAAATTCTACGTTCCTTAGACTTGAATCCATGCTCAATTCATGTTTTTGATGTTGTTCAAGGTGGTTTGAGGGCCCGACTAAGTTCGTATGGTGTTATAGGATTGATTGGTATGTTTTGTCGAGGTCCCGGGGGCCTTGGGTGTGTTTCAGGTGGTTAATGTATTGGTTTTTGGAAATTTGGAGTTGCTGATCTGCTGGTGTTTGGACTCTTGGGTGTTTTTCTGCAGCTACGGATCAGGAGCTGCAGGTGCAAGAGTCGCAGATGCGGAAGGTGAACACAGATACGGAAGTTGGGAAGCTGGGGATGGTGCACAGGTGCGCAAGTTTGGCCACACCTACGAGCCCGCAGGTGCAAAACCTGGGCGCAGGTGCAGAATCTGGCGACTTAAGTGGAATTCCACTTAGGTACGACTGGTAGGACCGCAAGTGCGGAATTTGCAGGTGCGAGAAAAGGCCGCAGGTGCGAGGATCGCTGGGTAGAAAAGGGGGTAGAATCGGGGTTAGTTCATTTCACTCCATTTTTTGTTTTGATCTCGGGAGAAGGCGATTCTTTAAGGGACTTTTAGAGGAATTTTGTGGGTAACGATTTCTTACTCAAATTTGGTTTTATTGCATTAATCTATTGTAGTTTTCCTCGTTTAATCAAGGTAATTGGGCGGGAAATGTAAGAAATGAGGGGAAAAGTTCCCCAATCGAAATTCTGAGTTTTTGATCGAGTTTTAGGCATCGGATTTAGATGATTTTTGTACGAGTGGTCTCATGAGTGAATGAGTGTTCTAAATTGGTAACTTTTACCCAATTTTGAGTCGTGGGCCTGGGGAGACTTTTTGGGTGTTTTTCCAATTTTCTTGCCTTAGCTTCGAATTCATTAGCTAAAGTAGTTACTTATAGTATTATTTACATTATGAAATTGATTTGATTAGATTTTGGCCATTCGGAGTTGGATACTCGTGGCAAGAGCATGGTTTCGGATTGAGTTGAGGGAGGTAAGTAACTTGCCAAACCTTGTGTGAGGGAACTACCCCTTAGTATTTGAGTCTTATATGTTGATTGTAGTCCGTGTACGCGAGGTGACGAGTGCGTGCTCGGACTTATTTGTGGGAAGTTTTCCTTTTAGGGTTCTTAGGTCCTTATATTCACCGTGTATAAAGTTGTTCTTGATACGTTTGAGTTCTTATTTGCTAGTTTCACCTCTACATGCTTTGATTAGAGATAATTGCTTTAGGATTAATTCTTACCGTCTACTTGACCCTAATTTGACTTAACCGAAGGTTTTACCTCTTCTATCATCATGCGATATTTTCCTAACTGCTTATCCTTAATTAAAATTATTATTATCTCGTCCTGTAATTGTTTAGTCTTAATTGGAGTTATGATTATCTTTTGCTGCTTACCCTTACTTGAATTGCTGAATAGCCTCGAAATTGCTCAACGTAAAAAGGGGATTAGATAACTTACGTCTCAGTTGACTTGCCTTTATTTGGAACTATTTGACTCGTGTTGTCTTGTTATTGTTGACTTGAATATTGTGGAAGACGTTGCTACATTTTGTTTTGTTTTCCCTTGTTAAGTTGTTCTCCTTGCAGCTAGTATTCTTTACTGTGATTATTCCTTGTGAATAAGTTCTACCGTTCTTTGTGATTTAAAGTTCTTGAGTTGATTTACTCGTCGTACCTTGCATTACTGTCATTGTAGCTTTTGTATTTGTTGTGGTGATGTACGAGGTGTCTGTCGTGCTATGGTTGTTATCTCTGTTGGTTGCGCTGCATATTTAAATTGGGACTACTGAACGATATTCCGTGTGATGCCCTACACTGCATATTTATTTTGGGACTACGGACGTATTCGAGAGATCCTTCCTGTACTGCATATTTTTTGGGACTACAGACGTATTCCGGGAGATCCCTCAGCACTGCATATTTATTTTGGGACTACAGACGTATTCCGGGAGATCCCCCTGTACTGCATAATAAATTCGGGACTACGGAACTAGACCCAGTAGATTTCCCCTGTTGATATATCTGTATTTGGAGATGTTAATCTTCTATGCTTAGGTGTCACGGGGTGACCTACACTCGAAGGATATTTACTTGGAAAGTTGTATTTGAAAAGTATTTATCTTGAAGAAACTATGTTTGAAGAATATTTATTTGAAAGTATATTTGAAAAGCATTTATCTTGAAGAAACTATGTTTGAAGGACATTTATTTGGAAAGTATATTTGAAAGGCATTTATCTCGAAAGAACTATGTTCGAAGAACATTCATTTGGAAAGTTTGTATTTGAAAAGTAATTATCTTGAAAGAACTATGTTTGAAGGATATTTATTTGAAAAGTTTATATTCGAAAGAAGTATATTTCAAAAGAATTTCCTATTGGAAAGGATTATATTCTAAAGATTTCAATATAAAAACTTATGGGTGAAAGTTTACACTTGAAGGATTTGACTAATTAATTGGGGTTGTTGGCTAAGGCCTGATGTGGAAACTATTGCAGTGCTAGGTTACTACTTACCCTTACTGTATTGTGGTTTTTCGAATTTGGGCTGTGTTCCCGTCCATCCTTCTGTGTCTTATTATGGTGTTCTGTTGTCATTTGCTGTCTTTCCTTCCTTATTTTAGTTGTTATATTGTTAGCCATATTGTGTAGTCATTAGATAGATATCATGTTCCGTCATTCCTATGCTTATGCTTGTTCAGTTTATTAGACTAGTGGGTATCTTGACTAGTCCTCGTCATTACTTCATTGAAGTTAGTCTTGATACTTACTGGGCTTCGTTGTGGTGTGCTCATACTACACTTCTGCACATTTTTGTGCAGATCTATGTGTTTATCATTAGTAGCTGTGCGGGTCATTGATGAGGAGACTCAAGGTAAACCTGCTGTTGCGTTTGCAGGCTTCGGAGTCACCTTCCTACTTGTATTTGCTGTTTTCACTCATTTCCAAACAATTGTATTTAAAAGTTGTAGTTAACTTTGTAGAGCTTATGACTTGTACTATCGGATTTGGGAAATATTGTAATTTTGTAAAAAATTCTATATCGAGATTGCTAAATTTTTCTTTATTCTTACTTTTATTCAATAAATATTAGGCTTACCTAGTCCATAAGACTAGGTGCCATCACGATACTCAACGGAGGAAAAATTAGATCTTGACATATATATGTTTAACTAGTTAACTTCAGGAAGGAAAAGGTAATCGCATCGACCTTCGAGTTCAATAATCACTTGCTTTTATATATTTGCATGTTAGATAAGTTTAAATAAGATCTTAGTGTCACTCGACAAATTAGACAACTTTCTTCTCTTGTAGAGATTGGTCCGTCATTTGTATATCCTCCTCTGGCAAGAATGAGTTGCATACTACCTGATTTTATGTTGTTGCTTAGAATTCTTGGTTGAGAAATGGTACTTTGTGCATCGGGTTTGAAGTGACCTTTGTAGTTTAGTGGCAAAGTATACTTGTAGTTGCCTAAAATCGAGTTAGTTTTCTGGAACTACCATTTTCGTATTGCTAAAAATACTTTTGCCTTACAGAATAAAGAATTAATAAGAATACTGGAAAAACAACATACGAGATATGTTAAATGGAGATTGCCCCCGAGTTGGAATATACCACATTTATTGTCAGTTTGTGGAATCTCATATAGGAGTATGTAGGTTCAAATATGCTGCACCTTAATTTTTTCTACACTGATATAGACTCAAAACTTTTAAATTTAAATGTTTATTTATTAAAAATTTTATTTTACAATTGTCATTACCTATTACGAAACATTACCGTCAGTTTCTCTCACGTCTTTTATTTATAAAATAAATTAAAGTGTTACCTGCTAGATGTAAATTTTATTCGTTTAAAAGATGCAAGTCTTTCTTGCAGAACAATTAGTAATATTTCACAATTTATTTCTTACCCGAATACACCTATCAACTGAGGCATCAAGTGTATGTTTTACCGTATAGATATTCTTAGATGTTCAATGAATCAGGCTCCTACCTTCAAAGTTATTTTAAAATAATATCCTTTAAAAATTTGAGTTATTATTTTTCCCCTGAAGATAAATAATAAACCTTCAATAAAATAATTATTTACTTATTACATTAGAAGTGAATCGGTGAATTAGAAGTGAAGCAGCAACACTTAAATGCTTCAGGTGCAATTAACTACTATTCTTATAACATAACCGTAGGTAAGCCTTAAATTATATTTATGAAAGGGTGGAACAGTAACGGTCATTCTTGGAACACAACAGTTGATAAACATTTCACTTCAATCTGCATCAAATATGTATCAACATGGTTTCTGAAATGAAAATTCTTTTATCATTCAGTGTTTTGATTTATTCTGATCTCTTTAATGTTTTTTATCTTAACTTCACAATGGCTATATGTGATTTATCGAATTAATTATTAAAATTTTCTTTTGATAGTGATAAGACATTAATTTAAAGGATGTAATACATATACCTTTTGTTAGAAGGAACTTAATTCCGATTTTTAGGCAAAATAAGAAATGAATATTTGTTTTATGTTTCGAATAACTCTTGAGTTATCGAGCTTGATAAATATTTTATCTCTTGTAGTACATGAATGCATGACCTTGTTATTTTATATCTAAACAGAACAATATTAGTCTATGTCATAAGAGAATATGTTCTTCACAATTGAATAAAACTTATCTGTGCACCTTTGTCTAAATCATATTAATTTAGATAGGATTTCAAGTTGTTCAATGATGGACCTTAAGGTTTATTGAAAGTAGAGGCATTACCAACTTGTAGATCTTGTTTGGAAGGAAATTTGACTAAAGGATATTTACCTTCAAAAGGAAATAAAGCCAATGATAAGCTAGAATGAATTCCTTCTGATTTGTATGGTTAAATGACATACTCGTAAGAGATAGTTTTGAGTATTTGTGACGTTCATAAATGATTATTCGAAATATTAATAAATTTGTTTGATGCACCGTAAGTCTTAATAATTTAAGTAATCAACGTCTTTAAGACTTGAAACGGAGAAGCACCAAGGAAATATATTAAGTTACTGCAATTTTATTGTAGTGGCGAGCACCTCTCTAAAAAGTTATGTTGTTACTTATCCGAATAAGGGATTACATATGAATTGTCTACACTGTAAACTCCATAATAGAGTGGTATGGTAAAAAGAAGAAATAAGTCTCTTTTGGACATGGATAGATTAATGAAATGTTATTCAGATTTGCCTAATTCGTTTTTGGAATATTTCCTAAAAACTGCAAATTACATTCTGAATTTAGTTTCTTCTAAATTAGTACCTATGACATCTATAGAACTATGGACTGAAGTAAGCTCAGCCTGTAGCCTGTTCAGATATAGGATTGCCTAGCACATATTGATCACGCTCAACTATGTCTAATAAAAGACTAAGCGGGCGTTGCAAATATAATCTGGGGTATTATGCCCAGAGTCGATCTCACAGGGAGTTAACGTATCAAGCAAGCTGTCAGAATGCTAAAATTTCACTTGGTGTTGTTTAAACTACTACAACTGAATGAAATTAAAACTAAAGATTAACTACAATAAGGTGTAAACAATTGTAATAAAGGTCTAAGGTTATGGTTTTTCCCGTCGGTGAACTTACTTCTCGCATACTTCATATAGCTTGATTAGTTGTCTCTATCAATCATGAACACTCTATCTACCATAAATCTCTCTCAAGTAATTATGATAATTTACTAGACGCACTCTCTCAAGTTACGCTAGCTAGATTGCATTACAGTTCACTTTCGATTGCACCTGAGGTATCGTTATCTCTAATCCAACCTCTAAACCCTCGGTTATGACTCTCGTCTATACTCTGGGAGTGGTGTTGTTCAAACAACTACCTAAATATGTACTCTCTCTCAAGTAGATACATAATAAATATGAACAGCTAATTGAGGACCCTTTCAATCAACTACAACAAGAACGTAGTTGAACAAATAGAGTTTCATAAGAATCAAACCCAAAATAACTTGCATAATTAAACTACAAAGTAATGAATAAAAGATGTAAAAATCAATGTTTTGCTTCTCTGAGCCGTATTCCACAGGCGTCTCTTGTCTCTAATGGCATCCCCTTCAAGTTGTGTTTTTGGGTCTATTTATATGTTTGGGATAAACCCTAGCCGTGTAGAAGACTTCTATTCCAACCGGGAAACACTTAAAACCTTTAAAACTCGAAATTGACCGGACAGGGACCCAGGCGTTAAGCCCCAAACGCCCCCTTATCGCCAGGGCAAACCTGGCTTTAGGGGTCTAACGCCCCACTAACGCCAGGCTGACCCTGGCTTTAGGGGCCAAACGCCCCACTAACGCCTGGGTTGGCCTGGCTTTAAGGCCAAAACGCCCGGTTATAGCCCGGGTCACTCCTTTTCTACTCTTGAGCGTATTTTCGACGTTCATGCATCCATTTAGCTCGGTTTCCATCTCCAATGCACC
>ML356884.1:609-31599 GCA_005239505.1 Nicotiana paniculata
CTAACCGTGTAGGAGACTTCTATTTCAACCGGGAAACACTTAAACCCGTCAAAACACGACTTCTGGCCGAACTGGGGACCTGGAGTTTGGTGGCCAACGCCTGGCTAACGCCAGGCAAGGGCTGGCGTTTCAGCCCTAACGCCAGGGTAGGGCTGACGTTTCAGCCCTAACTCCGGGCTAACGCCAGGGTAGGGCAGGCTGTTTGGCTCTGTCGCCCGGCTATCGCCCGGGTGCCTCCTTTCGCGTATTTTTCGACGTATTTGCATCCTTTTAGCCCCGTTTTCATCTCCACCTCACCTACACATGAAATAACTCCATTAAGCACATAACAAGTGTAATTTTATGATTAATGCGCATAAAATGTAAGGTATAACACATGTTAAACTATACAATTTAGTCTCGCATCAGTACTCATTCCTCAAGATACAACCTTTCTAACAATCAATCAAGAGTGTTATACTACAAGCACACTATTGAATCTAGATACTATTTGATAGTTGCAAATCCAGCTGAAAGCTTCACAACTTCTTAAACCAAGTAGAAGTAAACATATTTGACTAACAATAATGTAGTCCACTCAAGGAAGCCTTAAGCTAATCAGATTGAATTTGATATATTGGGTTAGGAAACCTGTGCAAAGCGACAAGCAAGGACCAGCACGAAATTGTGAACCAAATCCTGTGACCACGACAAGGAAATCTACATCTACATCCCCTTGAATTATATACGCTACTAATCCTGGATGGTAGTTTGGTCAGTTGAAGCTTAATTTAATGGTGCACATATATGAGTTTTACCTAAATGGAAGACCTGCTTCTGGCTGCATGCACGAAGCAAATAATAAGTATACTAACAAATGTCTTGTGATTATCATGTGGTTGCCACATAATCCAAAGTGACTCTTAGTCACTTGTTTGGAAAGTGGCTTGCTACCACATAATTCTTTTGTAGGAAAATGTAAACTTTATTTAATAATTAATTAGGTAGTATTTCGTTATTCGGTAATTAATTAATTACCCGTATAATTAAGAATTATTTCAAATTATTTAAAATTTTATTTATTTTTTAGTACACTTTATTCATCCTACTATCATGTTCATGTGGTACCATATAAATAAATACATACACTATTATTTTATTAAAACATCCATGTTAAAAAATATATATTTTTTCAACTCATAATTTTGCTAATCTCATATAAAGAGTATAAATTTTTGCACGCTTAATTTTTAAATTGGTAAAAAGATAACCCTCTTTTCTTGTAAAAAAAATTAATTTTTATCTTTACAATAATAAAAATCTCATAAACTTTCTTATATTATGAGTATAATTTACCATATCCAAAAATAATAATATTGATAACTATCCAAAATTATACTTATAAAACTTTTACTAAAATATTACAAAAAATTAAAAGGTATAAGAGACTACTTCATCTGTCAATATTTACTTAATGACATTTTGGTGTATTCTCACATATCAATATATTAACTACGTCAAACTGAAACTAACTCATTCGTTGAAAATCAAGTTTTAGGATTTACCTTCTGGAAATGACATGTTAGAGAAAATAGAAAGGAAAAGTGAAAAGATTAGAGTTATCTATTAGTTGTATAGGGAAGAGAGTCATAAAGTGGTGTAAGTTTATTGTTGATGGAATATTCGTTAAATAATTATAAAATTCTTAATAACTGAATTTATAGTTGTGTTTCAAACTTCTAATGCACTTCCTAGATCAAAAGTTAGACTACATTGATGTTATTGAATATTCTAAACTTAATTAGTAAAAGAGTAATATACATAGTACAAACAAAAGAATATTAATACACCCCGCCCAAATGAATGATGGGTTTATTAGAACTTCTTTTTATTTTTAATTTTTTATGATGATTGTTGTTTGTTTAAAATACAAAATTGCATGTTTGGAACTGCAATAAAATAATAGAAAGCACTCCTCTAAAATTGAGATCTTTTGGAAATGTATAAGAAAGTTGTAGCAAAAGAAAATACCATACTAACATAATATCTAACGTTATTAAGGTTGTTAAATTTTTGGGGTCTTAATCCCTTCAACCTCATATAGATTATTACAATTTATGCTTATATTAAACTACGAAGTGTAACACTATGTGTAAATGAGTTTTTAACGGCGTCTCTAAAGGCACCTCGATGCAGATTCGAGCATATCGCCCTCGAGTTGTGATTGAAGTACATGCATCTATTTTGAGCAATTGTCCTAGCTTAAAGCCAATACGTTGTAGGATTTCATAATCGTAGAATTTCGTGGGCAATTCCGGGAGTCTGACCCAGATAGCTGCGTAAGTTAGTTGTATAGATGAGGCTTTGAATTTAGGCTCTCATTTCCTGACCGTTAAAAAGTGGTTTACTATGAACCATGGGCCGCTGTGAAGGGCCTTAACCATATTTTCTTCATGTTGGAATTTAATGAGAAAAAAGTCGGCTCCTAGGTCTATGATAGGAAGGTCCTCTGTTGGCTTCCATAATTCTAGGAGTTTAGTCCTCAGCACCTGGTGGGTGATTCGCCTGCCAAATAGTTTAACAATTACGGAGTTTCTTCATGGCGCGTAGAGTCGCGCCTTATCAGTTGAAGTTATGGGAATAAATATGTCTTCATCTGTGTTGTTGAGAATAGTTTCATCAGAGAGGTCCGGCATTGTAAAGTCCATGAGCTTAATAGGTAGCGTGGGTAGTAAGTGTTTATTAGTCAGCAGAGTATGGAGGAATGTTGCCGGTTTAGAGGTGTTCAGTAGTTTGTTGATGGTGTCATCTATTTGCATAGATCCTATATCAGATGGTTCAGAAGGTGGTTCATGAGTTTCAGAGTGTGAAAATATTGGTTCCATGTTCTATTTTAAATATGCTATTACAATATTGTGGACTGTAAAATTTTCTTATTAAAGATAAAATAAAAATTTAAAGTTAAATATTTTAAAAAATAGAGATATGTTGTTCTCTTTTTAAAAAATCATGTCGATGAACTGAAAACAAATGGATGTACAATTACATACTGTATGGATCAGTTGATGATCCCCTCATTTCTGTTTCGGGGTTATATATGATGCTTTTTCCATCCAAATTAATAGTCACTTTAGCTCAAAAATAATTATCCCAAAAATGATATTACCATAAAGATTTAAGAATAAATTTGTTAAATATTTCCAACTTTACCCTGAATATTATAGAAATACTAGCTCTTTTCAGTATTGCTTAATACTTAAAAAATGTTTAGTAGAAATAATTTATTATTTTCTTAATGAACATGAAAAGAGCTAAAGACACAGTTTGTTACATATACCAGCACCTCCGCCTGTCACGACCCGAAACTCTCATCGGCGGGACAATGATGACGTCTTACATCACACTTGCTAGGCAAGCCAACGTTTGAGGTTGTTTAGCCAATTCTTTACAATTTTAGTGATTATCAGTAAACAAGCAAAGATAAACCAAAATAAACGTGAAACTATATAGATAACAACTTTAATTATAAGCTATTGCTACCCAGAATCCGGAGTCACAATTCACGAACAACTAAGACTTTTCTACAAATATTTGTCCGAAAGAAAGTACAACTGTTTGTGAAGTAAAATAAAAATAGTAAGTATAGGAGTGTAGAAGGGGACGCCAGCAGGACTACCTTGGGTCTCCGAGCTGTGAAATCTGCAGCCAACCTCTTGATCAGCCACTACCTGCTCCAAAATCTGCACAGGAAGTGCAGAGTGCAGTATCAGTACAACCAATCCCATGTACTGGTAAGTACTGAGCCTAACCTCGACGAATGAGTGACGAAGCTACGACGGGACACTCACAATATAAGCTGCATACAGTGAATAATAAGATAGAAATGAAGGCAGAATAAAGAAAAAACAATAACTTGCAAGAATAAATACAGTACCCAACGTACTTCATCAGTGTTCAGCTATTACCAATCCTTAAGTGCAATTCAATACTACCGTACATCTAACACATTCAAAGAAAGAACATAAACATATATATTGTTGTGGCGCGCAACCCGATCGCACCGCACATATCATAATCCTCCCTTATTTCTTCTTGATAACATAACGACAGAATGTAAATAAAATATTGCGGCATGCAACCCGATCTCACCATATCATAATAATCACAATCACAGTTCACCCTTATATCACCACGTTCCACCCTTATTACACCTGTTGTAGCGTGCAACTTGATCCTACCGTTCACCCTTATTCCTCCTTAATATATCACCCTTATTCTATCTGTTGCTGTGTCACGACCCCAAATCCTAATAGGCCGTGATGACGCCTATCGTGGAACTAGGCTAGCCAACCATCATATTACTTACACATTTGTTCAATTATAAAAGTTCACAATTTAATAATAAGCAACAACCATAGCATAGAATACTGTAATTAAGTCTTAGCGTCCCAATAATAGTCTAGCAACTCTAAACAAAACCTCCCAAGACTGGAGTCAATAGTCATGAGCATCTAAGAATAAAATAAATCTAACTCTGCTAATACTATAATATACGTCTCCGAATCAATTGCAAAAACTAAATAAGGAAGGGAAATGGAGAAGTTGTGGACGCTGGGCAGCTACTTCGAAATCCCGTGAACCTGCAACTACGAGCAAGGACAGCTACTGCTCCAGATCGCCACCTGAATCTGTGCACAGAGGCACATAGAGTCTTTATGAGTACGCCAACTTAGTAGTAATGAAAATAAATCACAGTCTGAGAATTATAAAACACAAAGTACAGATACACAATTTCACAAAACCAGTAAAACACCAAGTCACCATGTAGTATTCATCAAATACATAAGTTCGAAATCAGTTTCTAGAAATCCTTTGAAAACAAGTGTAATATCAGTATATCTCAGTAAAATTCTCAGTAAAAACCAATTTGAAAATGAAGTAAATCATAGTTCAAAAACTTAGTAAAATTATCATAAATCTGCCCCTCGGGCCAAAATCATTTCTTGAAACAGTTGCCCCTCAAGTATTCTCTCAATCACTCAGTATCAATCATCACTTAGTATCAGCCCCGCGGGTAATAATCATCACTCAATAGGTACCTGCGCTAACTGAGGGTGTGTACAGACTCCTACAACCCAAGCGCTATAACAACATAAGGCCTGAAAGCCTCCTCACAATATAGGCCTGAAAGCCTCCCTCATATAACTCCTGAAAGCCTCCTCACAATATAGGCCTGAAAGCCTCACTCAGTCAGACACTCTCAATTTTCCCTTAGGGCATAAACACATCGGGTTCTCGACCCAAAACAATATTTCATTTTTCAATAAATAGTATCAAATACTCTGAGTGTCAAAATAATTTATCATGAATATACTGAGTGTAAGAATCATAACATATCAGTGTGGAAAAATATAGTAAACACAACCCCCAAGGGGAAAACAGATCGGCACTAGGCCCTAAATACGGCTTACAACCCAAATCATATCATAATAAAACAATACTAATTAAGCATAGGCTTAAAAGTTGGTTTAGCAACTCAACAGTCGCCTAAATAGGAAGATATTTCCAAAGTTTCAACCTTTGCATTTCAAAACCCGTGAAAGGGTGCATAGTTCGGGGTTTCATACCCTCAGGACAAGATTTGAAGACATTACTTACCTCAAACTAGCCTAGAAACTATTCCTCAACACACTTGCCTCTCGTATCAACTTCCGAAGGCTCCAAATCTACCAAGTTCAGATTTTTATCATCACTTTATGCTTAAGGAATAAATTCCAATCGAAAAATATCAAATTTAGCTCAAAAATCCGAATTTGGTCAAAACCCGACCCCCGGGCCTGCGTCCCGAAACTCAGAAATTTTTATATAAAACTGTTCTTCATCATCTCATGAGTCCGTACATATAAAAAACACTAAAATCGGAGTTCGTTTGACCCCTTAAATCGACCCCTAAAGATCTCAAAATCTCAAGCCCTAAACCCACCTTTTTCCACTGATTTTCATGAATTAAACACTGAGATTATGTTCCTTAATCACCTATAATCAAGTTTTAAGGTCCAAAATACTTACCTCTATGATGAACACTGATTTTCCCTCTTCAAAATCGCCTCAAAAGCTTCTTCCCGTTCAAAAATGGTGTTAAAATAGGTTATGGTCGCGGAGGGTTTAATTTAATATTGTCCAGGGGTTTCCGCACCTGCGTCCAAGCTCCCGCACCTGTGGTCCCCAAACCACACCTGCGACCTTCCTCGCACCTGCAGGGCCTTGTCCGCTCCTACGGGCCCGCACCTGCGATCCTTCTTCCGCATGTGCAGTTATATCAGTAACCAGAAAACCAACAGCTGCTTGCTTTACTTTTTCAACTCCGAACTTCCCGTTAACCATCTGAAATCAATCCCGAGCCCCTTGGGACCCCATCCAAACATACTAACATGTTACATTTGATTATTTAAACTTAGTTGCACTCTAAAAATACTAAATATAGTTTCAAAACACCAAAATCACATCGGATTCAAGCCTAAGAACTTTCAATTTTCTAAAATCCACCAATGATGCCGAAACTATCCAAAACAACTCCGATTGACCTGAAATTTTGCAAACACATCCAAAATGACATGACAAACCTGTTCCAACTGTCGGACTTCCATTACGACCCCGATATCCTCTTTTCCACTACCGACTGGAAATTATCAAAACTAACTTTCGCCAATTCAAGCCTAATTCTACACCGTACATCACAAAATTATTCTGAACACACTCCTAAATCCCAAATCATCTAACGAAGCTATCCGAGCCATAAAATCCAAATTCCGAGGTCGCTTACCAATAAGTCAAATCTCAGTTGACTTTTCCCATTTTAAGGCTATTTTTAAAGGCTGAATGACTGAACTCTCACTGCAACCATTCGATTTCAAGCCTATCAACTCTAACACATCAATAACAGAATAACCAACCTATGACAAGTCAATAACAACAATTATAATGCAGGTTCTATGTAACGACGGACCGGGTCATTACATTCTCCCCCTCTTAAACAAACGTTCATCCTCGAACGAGTCTAGAAACATACCTGAAGTCTCAAACAAGTGAGGATATTTGCTCTGCATCTCCCGTTCGGTCTCCCAAGTAGCCTCCTCCACTGGCTGACCTCTCCACTGCACCTTCACTGATGCTATATCCTTAGACCTCAACTTTTGGACCTCGCGAGCTAAAATAGCTACTGGCTCAACCTCATATGACATATTACCCTCGAGCTGAACTGTGATGAAGTCTAACACATGAGACGGGTCACCAACATATTTTCTGAGCATCGACACATGAAATACCGGATGAACACTCGATAGACTGGGTGGCAAGGCAAGTCTATAAGCCACCTCTCCAACCTTCTGAAGCACCTCAAAAGGACCAATAAACCGTGGACTGAGCTTTCCGAACCTCATAACACCCTTCGTGGGTGATACCTTCAGCAGTACCTTATCACCTTCCATAAACGACACATCCCAAACCTTCCCGTCCGCATAACTCTTCTTCCTAGACTGCGCCGTGCGAAGTCGCTCCTGAATCAACTTCACCTTCTCCAACGCATCCTGAATCAAATCTGTGCCAATAACTTAGCCTCACCAGGCTAGAACCAACCAACTGAAGATCTACACCTCCTACCATATAAAGCCTGATACGGGGCCATCTGAATACTGGACTGGTAGCTGTTATTATATGCAAACTCCGCTAATGGTAGAAACTGGTCCTATGAACCACCAAAATCAGTCACACAAGCCCGTAACATATCCTCCAAAATCTGAATAGTTTGTTCCGACTGCCCGTCGGTCTGAGGATGAAATGCAGTGCTCAACTCTACATCAGTAACCATACCTCTCTGTACGGCCCTCCAGAACTGAGATGTGAACTGAGTACCCCTGTAAGAAATAATAGAAACCGAAACTCCATGCAATCGGACAATCTCCATAATGTAAATACTAGCCGATTTCTCTGAAGTATAAGAAGTGCTGACAGGAATGAAGTTCGCGGACTTGGTCAATCTATACACAATGACCCAAATCGCATCAAAACCCTTCAAAGTCCGTGGAAGCCCAACTACAAAGTCCATGTTAATCCGCTCCCACTTCCACTCTGGAATATCTAACCTCTGAAGTAATCCACCTGGTCTTTGGTGCTCATACTTGACCTGCTGGCAGTTGAGACACCGTGCTACATACTCAACAATATCTCTCTTCACCGCCTCCACCAATATTGTTGTCTCAGATCCTGGTACATCTTCGCGGCACTCGGATGAATAGAATACCGCGAACTGTGAGTCTCTGCTAATATCAACTCTCGAATACCATCCACATTGGGCACGTAAATACGGCCCTGCATCCTCATAACTCCGTCATCACCAATAGTCACATCCCGGGCATCACCCCGACGAACTCTATCCTAAAGAACTAACATGTGGCGGTCATAATATTGTCGTGCCTTAATCTGATCAAATAAAGAAGACCGGGAAGCCATGCTAGCTACCACCCGTGGAGGGACTGACAAATCCAGTCTCACCAACTGACCCACTGAAGCCTGAACATCAAGTGCTAACGGTCGCTCTGCGACTAAAAGGTAAGCTAGACTCCCCAAACTCTCGGCCCTGCGACTCAAGGCATCGGCCACCACATTGGCCTTCCCCGGGTGATACAAAATAGTAAGATCATAATCCTTGAGAAGCTCTAACCATCTCCTCTGACGCAAATTCAAGTCCTTCTGCCTTAGCAGATACTGCACGCTACGATGATCAGCGAAAATCTCACAATGTACCCCATACAAGTAATGCCTCCAAATCTTTAAGGCATGAACAATGGCAGCCAACTCAAGATCGTGCACTAGGTAATTCTTCTCGTGCACCTTCAACTATGTCGACACGTAGGCAATCACTCTACCGCCCTACATCGACACCGCTCCCAAACCAACTCTAGAAGCATCACCATAGACTGTGTAAGAAACCAAACCAGTAGGCAACACCAAAACCGGAGCTGAGGTCAATGCTGACTTGAGCTTCTGAAAGCTCTTCTCACACTCATCAGACCATCTGAATGGAGTACCCTTGTGGGTCAATCTAGTCAATGGTGAAGCAATAGAAGAGAATCCCTACACAAAACGACGGTAATATCCCACTAAACCAAGGAAACTCCGAATCTCTGTAGCTGAGGATGGTCTGGGCCAACTCTGCACCACCTCAATCTTCTTCGGATCAACCTGAATACCCTCACTAGACACCAGGTGCCCCAAGAAATCCACTGAACCTAGCCAAAACTCACACTTGGAGAACTTTGCATAAAGCTTCTCCTCCCTCAATCTCTGTAACACAACCCTCAAGTACTGAGCATGCTCTTCCTGGCTACGAGAATAAACCAGGATGTCATCAATGAATACAATGACGAACGAATCAAGGTAAGGCTAAAACACGTTGTTCATCAATTGCATGAATGCGGTTGGGGCATTGGTCAGCCCAAATGACATAACCAGAAACTCATAATGACTGTATCTGGTCCTGAAAGCAGTCTTCGGAATGTCAGAATCTCGAATCTTTAGCTGATGATACCCAGACCTTAAGTCAATCTTGGAGAACACCTTAGCTCCATGAAGCTGATCAAATAAGTCATCAATACGAGGTAAAGGATACCGGTTCTTCACCGTAACCTTATTCAGCTGTCTATAATCAATGCACATATGCATGGAGCCATCCTTCATTTTCACAAACAACACTGGCGCACCCCAAGGCGACACACTAGGTCGAATGAAGCCCTTATCTAAGAGTTCCTGAAGCTGCTCCTTCAATTCTTTCAACTCTGCTAGTGCCATACGGTAAGGTGGAATATAAATAGGCTAAGTTTCAGGCACCAAGTCAATACCAAAATCAACATCCCGGTCAGGTGGCATGCCTGGCAGGTCTGCAGGAAATACGTCCGAAAAATCACGGACTACAGGAACAAAATCAACAGATGGAGTCTCACTACTAACATCCCTCACAAAATCAAGATAGGACTCACAGCCTTTCTCAACCATACGCTGAGCCTTTAAATAAGAAATCACTCTGCTAGGCACGTGCTCTATAGACCCTTTCCACTCAACTCTCGGAACTCTGGGCATAGCCAGGGTCACGGTCTTAGCGTGACAATCAAGAATAGCATGACATGGGGATAACCCATCCATGCCCAGAATTACATCAAAATTGACCATACTGAGTAACATTAAGTCCACTCGGGTCTCCAGACCCCGAAAAATATAATACATGACCAATACACAAGGTCCACAACAATAGTATCACCCACCGGAGTTGAAACATGAACAGATTTAACTAAAGACTCACGGGGCATATTAAGGAAATGAGCAAAATAGGATGAGACATAAGAGTACGTGGAACCAGGGTCAAATAAAGCCAAAGCATCAGTGTGACAGACTGAAATAGTACCTGTAATCACTGCATCGGATGCCATCGCATCAGGCCTAGCCGGAAGTGCATAAGTACGTGGCTGGCCTCCACCCGCTTGACCTCCCCCTCTAGGATGGCCTCTAGCTGCCTGACCACCACCCCTAGCTTCCTGGTTAGGTGGTGAAGTGCCTGGGCTGAAGCCGAGGGTTGAACCCTCTGCTAGGATGAACTACTAGGACGACGGGAACACTGCCTCCACCCATGTCCAAACTTTCCACACTCATAACAAACACCTGGAGCTGGAGATGAAATGAACGGGAACCTCTGTCACCTTGATAACCACCAGACGAACCATGCATAGACGAACCCTGATAAGATAATGCTCGGGCAGAGCTCTGAGATGGATGGGAACTAAAAGATGAACGTCCCTGATGAGAATTGCGAGGACCCTGCCCTGACGATACACCACTGTAAGTTGGGCGAGCTGGCTGTGGAGGTCTAAATGGACGACCTCTGCTAGACTGAAATTGCCCTCTAGGAGGAGCACCACTGAAATTACCTGATCCCCGAGGCCTCTTAGCCTCCATCTCCTCACGCTCCTGCCTGTGAACCGACTCAATGTCCTGAGCTATATCAACAACCTGCTCAAACGTGGCTCCAGACACCCTCTCTCTGGTCATCAAAATCCGAAGCTGATACGTGAGACCATCCACAAATCTCCTGATACGCTCCCTGTCAATGGGGACTAACTCTGAAGCATGTCTGGCCAACTCAAAAAACCACATCTCGTACTGAGTAACTGACAACTCTCCCGGGCGCAGCTGCTCAAACTTCCTACATTGCTTCTCTTTGTGGGACTGAGGAACATATTTCTCCAAAAAGATCATGGAGAACTGCTGCCAGGTGAGCGGTGTTGAACCAGCTGTCCTACGCCTCTTGAATGATTCCCACCAAGTAAAAGCAGCACCAGTAAACTGATAGGTAGCAAATGAAACCCCGTTGGTCTCCAGAATACCCGCAGTACGAAGCATCTTCTAACATTTATCAAGAAAACCTTGGGCATCCTCGCCCTCTGTGCCACTAAAAGTCGGAGGCTGAAGTCTGGTGAACCTCTCCAACCTGCGCTGCTCATCCTCAGGCATAGCAGGGATCACATAACCCTGAACAGGAGCAACTAGTTGATCTGGGGCTGCTCCCGGTGCCTGAATACCTTGTACAACTTGCTCAGGTGCCCGGGAAGCTAGAGTCCGATTGTCTCCCCCGACCTGAGATGCATTGGCAGTAGTGGTCATAGCCACTGCCTGAGCTAAACTGGAACACACTGTCAATATCTGAGCCAGGGTTTCCTGAAGACCCGGAATAACAATAGGCACAGCAGGTGTCTGAGCCTGTCCCGCTGGAGCAACGTCGGCGGGAACCTGATCCTGAACGATAGGGGGATCCTGTGACACTGTCCCAGCTGCTGCACGGGCAGGTCCCCAGCTCTACCACGGCCCCGACCCCTTGTGGGTCTGGCTGGTGCCTGGTCACCCTGATTGGTATTGCGTGTCCTTACCATCTGTGAGAGAATGAAACAACATAAGTTTAGATTTCAAGAATCAATAGATTGGCACGAAAGAGTTCAAAAAGATATAGATGTTTCCTAAGAGTTCTGCAGCCTCTCGAAGATAAGTACAGACGTCTCCGTACCGATCCGCAAGACTCTACTGAACTTGGTCATGACCATTGAGTCCTACGTAATCTAGAGCTCTGATACCAACTTGTCACGACCCCAAATCATAACAGGCCGTGATGGCGCCTATCGTGAAATTAGGCTAGCCAACCATCACATTACTTACGCATTTGTTCAATTATAAAAGTTCACAATATAATAATAAGCAGCAACCATAGCATAGAATAATGTAATTAAGTCTTAGCGTCCCAATAATAGTATAACAACTCTAAACAAAACCTCCCAAGACTGGAGTGAATAGTCATGAGCATCTAAGAATAAAATAAGTCTAACTCTGTTAATACTATAATATACGTCTCGGAAGCAATTGCTAAAAATAAATAAGGAAGGGAAATGGAGAACCTGTGGACGCTAGGCAGCTACCTCGAAATCCCGTGAACCTACAACTACGAGCAAGGACAGCTACTGCTCCAGACCGTCACCTGAATCTGTGCACAGAGGCACATGGAGTCTTTATGAGTACGCCAACTCAGTAGTAATGAAAATAAATCACAGTCTGAGAATTATAAAACACACAGTACAGATACACAATTTCACAAAACCAGTAAAACACCAATTCACCATGTAGTATTCATCAAATACATAAGTTCGAAATCAGTTTCCAGAAATCCTTTGAAAACAAGTGTAATATCAGTATATCTCAATAAAATTCTCAGTAAAAACCAGTTTGAAAACGAAGTAAATCATAGTTCGAAAACTTAGTAAAATCATCATAAATTTTCTCCTCTGGCCAAAATCATTTCTTGTAACAGTTGCCCCTCAGGCATTCTCTCGATCACTCAGTATCAATCATCACTCAGTATCAGCCCCGCGGGTAATAATCATCATTCAATAAGTACCTGTGCTCACTGAGGGTGTGTACAGACTCCTACAACCCAAGCGCTATAACAACATAAGGCCTGAAAGCCTCCTCACAATATAGGCCTGAAAGCCTCACTCAGTCAGACACTCTCAATTTTCCCTTAGGCCATAAACTTACCGGGTTCTCGACCCAAAACAATGTTTAATTTTTCAATAAATAGTATCAAATACTCTGAGTGTAAAAACAATTTATCAGGAAAAGACTGAGTGTAAGAATCATAACATATCAGTGAGGAAAATATAGTAAACACAACCCCCAAGGGGAAAACAGATCGACACTAGGCCCCAAACACGGCTTACAACCCAAATCATATCACAATAAAATAATACTAATTAAGCATAGGCTTAAAAGTCGGTTTAGCAACTCAATAGTCACCTAAATAGGAAGATATTTCCAAAGTTTCAACCTTTGCATTTCAAAACCCGTGATAGGGTGCATAGTTCGGGGTTTCATACCCTCAGGACAGGATTTAAAGACATTACTTACCTCAAAACTAGCCCGGAAACTATTCTGTAACACGCTTGCCTCTCGTATCAACTTCCGAAAGCTCTAAATCTACCAAACTCAGATTGTTATCATCAATTTATGCTTAAGGAATAAATTCCAATCGAAAAATATCAAATTTAGCTCAAAACCCGAATTTGGTCAAAACCCGACCCCCGGTCCCGCGTCCCGAAACTCAGAAATTTGTATATAAAACTGTTCTTCATCATCTCACGAGTCCGTACATATAAAGAACACTAAAATCGGAGTTCGTTTGACCCCTCAAATCGACCCCTAAAAGGTCTCAAAATCTCAAGCCCTAAAGTCACCTTTTCCCACTGATTTTCATGAATTAAACACTGAGTTTATGTTCCTTAATCACTTATAATCAAGTTTTAAGGTCCAAAATACATACCTCTATGATGAACACTGATTTTCCCTCTTCAAAATCACCTCAAAAGCTTCTTCCCGTTCAAAAATGGTGTTAAAATAGGTTATGGTCGCGGAGGGTTTAATTTAATACTGTCCAGGGGTTTCCGCACCTGCGGCCAAGCTCCCGCACCTGCGGTCCCCGAACCGCACCTGCGACCTTCCCCGCACCTGTGGAGCCTTGTCCACTCCTGCGGGCCCCCACCTGGGGTTACATCAGTAACCAGAAAACCAGCAGCTGCTTGCTGCACTTTTTCAACTCTTAAATTCCCGTTAACCATCCGAAATAAATCTCGAGCTCCTTGGGACCCCAACCAAACATACTAACACGTTACATTTGGTCATTCAAACTTAGTTGCACTCCCAAACACTAAATATAACCTTAAAACACCAAAATCACATCGTATTCAAGCCTAAGAACTTTTAATTTTCTAAAATCTACCAACGATGCCGAAACTATCCAAAACAACTCCGATTTACCTGAAATTTTACAGACACATCCAAAATGACATTATGAACCTGTTCCAACTGTCAGACTTCCATTCCGACCCCGATATCCTATTTTCCACTGCCGATCGTAAATCATCAAAACTAACTTTCGTCAATTCAAGCCTAATTCTACACCGGACATCACAAAATTATTCTGAACACACTCCTAAGTCATAAATCACCTAACGAAGCTATCCGAGCCATAAAATCCGCATTCTGAGGTCGTTTACCAATGAGTCAACTCTCAGTTGACTTTTTTCATTTTAAGGCTATTTTTAAAAGGCTGAATGACTGAACTCTCACTACAACCATTCGATTTCAAGCCTATCAATTCTAACACATCAATAACAGAATAACCAACCTATGACAAGTCAATAACAACAATTATAATGCAGGTTCTACATAACGACGGACCGGGTCGTTACATGCGGCATGCAACCCGATCCCACCATATTTATATCAATTACACATAAAGTATAGAAGTTTTACAAATTAACACAAGACCTTTCTCAACACTTAAACTTCAGAACAAGGCAAATGGAAATCCCATACTCAATAAAACTCTACACAAGTAATACTACTCAGCGAGACCAATCTAGAATATTACTAAACTACAAATAAGAACAGCTTAAGCAAGTAATTGGGGATAAGGAAACTACGGAATAACAATTATCTTCAACAAGGAGAAACAATATCTAACAAGTAGCAATTAGGCATGGAAATACAAGTAGGCATGTAACAATTAAAGAAGGGAAAGAAACAATATAAGAAGAACGTGAGATAAACAGGCAAAACAGATAAATTGGCGGCACATAAGTACTCATCACCTCACATATACGCCGCTCACATGATTTTCATATATCAATTAAGACAAGGATTCTTAATCCCTCAAGTCAAAGTTAGGCACAACACTTACCTCGCTCCACAGGCCATTCACTGCTCAATTACCGTTTTTCATCTAGATTCCACCTCCAAACCACTCGTATACTTAATAACATCAAATATTTCTAAAGGAATCAATTGCAATGCATAAATTTAGGTTTCCCAAACTTTCCTCCAAAAAGTCAAAAATCGACCCCGGGCAACTTGGTCAAAACTCGAGGTTCGGACCAAAACTCATTCACCCATTCATCCCCGAGCCCGAATATGTAATTAGTTTCGGAATCCGACCCCAAATTGAGGTCTAAATCCCTAATTGGCAAAAAAAAACCCAGTTCTTCCACAATCCCTAATTTTCTACCATGAAAGAACAAAGTTTAGGGCTAGAGATTTAATTGACGATGATAGAAATGGAAGAGAGTACAAACCTATAAATTGGTACTGAGTTTTCCCTTCAAAATCGCACCTAGGCCGAGCTCTAACGGAAAGTTTATGAAAAATGGGTAAAATCCCGTTTTTGACCTGTTTTAAGGTCTGGGCATCAAGCCTTCTTTGTGTTCGCGAAGGGCCTGCCGCGTTCGCGATGCACAACATCTTGAAGGGCTTTCGCATTCATGATGGATTGCACGTGTTCGTGATGGTTTGTTCCTCCCTGACCATCGCGTTCGCGAGCCTTGCCCCGCGTTCGCGTAGAACAACCCACCTCCAATACCCTACGCGTTCGCGTCTTGCCGGTCACGTTCGCGAAGAGCAGACCCCCCCCCCTCCCCAATGCTCCGCGTTCGCAACTATAGCCTCGCGTTCGCGTAGAACAACCCACCTCCAATACCCTACGCGTTCGCGTCTTGCCGGTCACGTTCGCGAAGAGCAGACCCCCCCCCCTCCCCAATGCTCCGCGTTCGCAACTATAGCCTCGCGTTCGCGTAGAACAACCCACCTCCAATACCCTACGCGTTCGCGTCTTGCCGGTCACGTTCGCGAAGAGCAGACCCCCCCCCCTCCCCAATGCTCCGCGTTCGCAACTATAGCCTCGCGTTCGCGTAGAACAAACCATCCCCGAGCCCAGCTCACACTTAGCATTCGCGGGAGAGCCTTCACGAACGCGACGAAGGAAACTAGAAGGTACCTGAAGCTGCAGAAAAACCAGATTTCTTAGTCTAAAACTTACCGTAACCTATCCGAATCTCATCCGAACCCTCGGGGCTCCAAACCAAACATGCACACAAGTCCTAAAACATCATACGAACTTGCTCGCGAGATCAAATCTCCAATATAACACCAAAAACTACGAATTGAACACCAAATAGGATGAAGTTTTCAAGAAAGCTTTAAATCCTCTATATTTTCACAATCAGACATCTGAATCACGTCAAACTAACTCCGTTTCTTACCAAACTTCACAGACAAGTCATAAATATCATATTGAACCTGTATTGGGCTCCGGAACCAAAATACGGGCCCGGTATCAATAATGCCAAACATCAATAGATTCTTAAAACCATTTAATTTTTCAGACTTTTAATTTTCAACAAAAAATCATTTCTCGAGCTAGGAACCTCGGAATTCGACTCCGGGCATATGCCCAGGTCCCATATTTCAATACGGACCCATCGGGACCGTCAAAATACGGCTCAGAGTCCGTTTACTTGTTGACCGAAGTCAATTGAAATAAACTTTTAAGGCAAAGATTCTTGTTTTTATCAGTTTGTAACATATAAGCCTTCCAAGTCAATGCCCGGACTGTGCACACGTCGAAAAAGGTTAAAATGAAATATTTAAAGATTTGGAACACAAAATTTAATTCTAAAACATGAAATGACCTATCGGGTCATCACACCGCCCCTTAGGCCAAACCCTAAATTCACGTAACTTGTTCAGGAGCATTTCGTGTATTTTCTAAAAGCTACTAAGTTTGTTTTTAAATAAATTTAATATACCGAATCAAGAAAATTCTAAGACAAAAATAAAAATTTTGGTGCATACTAAAAAATGTTACTCTAGTATTTCATTAATTTGTTTCATTTTATATGATACGTTTTTTTTAGTTCGATACTTTTTTACATTTAAAATCATATTTTAACTTTAAGCCTTTTCATTTCATTCTTAATGAAATTTTCATAATCGTATAATTTAATACCATATTTTAGATAGTCATTTGACTTTCTTAATGTTTGTATAACTACTAGTCTAACACCATAATATAAATAAAATAAAATAAAATATAAAAGAGTGTTGTAGAAGTATGTAATATACGTACGGGTAATGTAAAAAAGTTTAAACCATCACATTATTAATTAATTGCTGTATGTTACTTTTTTATTTTTTAAATTACTATATCAAGCTTGCTATAAAAGATTTATACATTATCATTATACAAAACTTATAAACTAATATACTTGCACTGTCCTATATATAGTTTCCGACACAGCACGTATACGTCTTATTTATAGGTGGCAAACAAAAAGACTTACAAGTGTGTGTGTGTGTGAAAATGGAGAGCAAGATGAAGGAGAAGAGTGGAAGTGAATCGGTGGTGGACATGTCACCGACTGTGGGGTCCATCCCTGTAATTTTAAAAAAGAGAGGATGAAGTTAGATTCCAAAAATCCAAATCGGTTCTGCCAAACAATTTGCAACTTGCAAGAATGCAAATTGGCAAATCGGCGGTGGACATGTCACCGACTATGGAGTCCATCCCATAATTGAAAAAAAAAAAAAGAAGATGAAGTTAGATTCCAAAAACCCATTTCAGTTTTGCCAAATAATTTGCAAGAATGCAGATTGCAAATGAACTAATGCTCCTGATCGGACAAATGGGCGACAACTTCATTCTTCTTCATTTGAACACACAGAAATGGAAGCAACACACTAGTTGCAGAGAGTATGCCTGGGAAATTGTGTAGGAAAAATTGAGAGTGTGAGCGATATTGTTGTGAGGTAGAAATTTTAAGAGAGGGTTATTTTTTTTGAGTGTATAGTGGTCCCTGGAGTATTTTACTCGGACTACTGAATGTAAAATTCCTTATTATAGTGGATTACTTTGCTTCTCTGGGGCTCGTGATATTTTCTCTTATTCAGAAGGATTTTCCACGTTAAAAATCTTTGTGTTCTTGTTGTTCCTTTTTATTCTTACTGATTACCGTCTCTCGATACTACATTATTATTCTGTTGTTATTACCGTGAATATTATTCCTGTATTTCTATGGGGAGTTTATTCCCAACAACTAGTATCAGAGTACAGGTTCTGCTCGTTCATAGAAATACTGTTCACGGACGGTAGTACCGTACTTAGCGAATAAAATGCCCGGAGTAAAGTACGAGGTCGTAAAATTCAATGGATATAGCAGTTTCTCAACATGGCAAAGAAGGATGAGGGATCTGCCCATACAACAAGGATTACATAAAGTATTAGACAGTGATGCCAAGAAGCCTAATACCATGAAAGCTGAGGATTGAGCTGACTTGGATGAAAAGGCTGCTAGTGCAATAAGGTTGCACTTATCAGATGATGTGGTAAAAAACATCATTGATGAAGACACTGCGTGTGGAATTTGGACAAGGTTGGAAAGCCTATACATATCCAAGATATTGACAAATAAATTGTACTTGAAGAAGCAGTTATACGCCCTACATATGGATGAAGGTACAATTTTTTTCACATTTAAATGTGTTTAATGGATTAATCACGCAGCTTGCCAACCTCGGAGTAAAAATCGGGGAAGAGGATAGTCATCTTCCTCTTGAACTCATTGTCATCTTTGTACGATAATGTGGCAACAACCATCTTGCACGACAAAACCACTATTGAGTTGAAGGATGTCACATCGGCTCTTCTACTCAATGAGAAGATGAGAAAGAAGCCTGAAAATAAATGACAGAATCTCATCACAGTAGAGGCAGGAGTTACCAAAGGAGTTTAAGCAACTATGGTAGATCTGGAGGTCGTGGTAAGTCCAAGAACTGATCCGAATCAAAAGCCAAAAATTACTACAATTACGATCAATCGGGTCACTTCAAAAGAGATTGCCCAAATCTAAGAAAGGGCAAAGGTGAAAGCAGTGGCTAGAAGAATGACAACAACACAACCACCATGATGCAAAACAATCATAATGTTGTCCTCTTTATAAATGATGAAGAGGAATGCATGCACTTGACAGGTCCATAGTCGGAATGGGTGGTTGATACAGCAACATCTTACCATCCACACCGGTAAGAGAATTTTTTTGTAGATATGTAGCAGGTGATTTTGGCATTGTGAGAATGGGTAACACGAGTTACTCAAAGATTGCGGGAATCAATGACATTTGTACCAAGACAAATGTCAGATGCACATTAGTTCTAAAGGACGTGCGACATGTACCTGATTTGCGGATGAACTTGATCTCAGGAATTTCCTTAGACCGAGATGGATACGAGAACTATTTTGCAAATTAAAAGTGGAGACTCACCAAGGGATCATTGGTGATTGCAAAGGGAGTTGCTTGTGGCGTGTTGTACAGGACAAATGCAAAAATATGTCGAGGTGAATTGAACGCGACACAAGATGAGATTTATGCAGATTTGTGGCACAAAAGAATGGGTCATATGAGCGAGAAAGGATTGCAGATTCTTGCCAGAAAATCACTCATTTCTTATACCAAAGGTACAACGATAAAACCTTGTGACTACTGTTTATTTGGCAAGCAGCATAGAGTCTCATTCCAGACATTGTCTGAAAGAAAATTGAATATACTTGATTTGGTATATTCTGATGTTTGTGGTCCAATGAAAACTGAATCAATAGGTGGTAACAAATATTTTGTTACTTTTATTGATGATGCTTAAAGAAAATTATAGGTTTATATTCTGAAAATTATAGATCAGGTGTTTTAAGTTTTTCAGAAGTTTCATGCTCTTGTGGAAAGGGAGACATGTCAAAAGCTAAAGCATCTTCGAAGTGACAATTGAGGTGAGTACACTTCAAGGAAATTTGAATAATATTGTTCGAGCCATGGGATCAGACATGAAAAGACAGTTCCTGGAACCTCACAACACAATGATGTAGCTGAGAGAATGAACCGCACAATTGTTGAGAAGGTGAGAAGCATGCTCAGAATAACTAAACTGCCTAAGTCATTCTGGGGTGAAGCAGTTCAGATAGCATGTTACCTGATCAATATATCCATCAGTTCTATTGGAGTTTGACATCCCATAGAGAGTTTGGACTAACAAAGAGATATCTACTCACATATGAAGGTGTTCGGTTGCAGAGCTTTTGCACATGTACCAAAGGAGCATAGAACAAAGCTGGATGATAAATTTGTTCCCTGCATATTCATCGGATATAGAGATGAAGAGTTCGGATACAGATTGTGGGATCCTGTAAAGAAGAAGGTCACTAGAAGCAGAGTTGTCGCACTCTCTACAACTGAAACAGAGTACATTGCCGCTACTGAAGCTGGCAAGGAGATGATATGGCTGAAACGGTTCCTTCAAGAGTTTGGCTTGCACCAGAAGGAGTATGTTGTCTATTGTGACAGTCAAAGTGCAATAGACTTGAGCAATAACTCCATGTACCATGCAAGGACCAAACATATCGATGTAAGATATCATTGGATCTGAGAAAAGGTAGAGAGTGAATCTCTGCAAGTCCGAAAGATCTCCACAAGTGAGAATCCTGCAGATATGCTGACCAAGGTGGTACCAAGAGACAATTTTGAGTTATTCAAAGAACTTGTCGGTATGCACTCAAGTTAGAAGTTCGGTGTTACCTCCTTCAGGTGAATGGGTCTGGAGGAGGAGATTGTGGGGTCCATCCCCATAATTTTTTTTTAAAAGGATAAAATAAGATTCCAAAACCCCAAATAGATTCTGCCAAACAATTTGCAAGAATGCAAATTGGCAAGTTGCAATTCAAATTGCAAATGAACCACTGCTCCTGATTGGTCAAATGGGCGGCAACTTCATCCTATAAAAAGAGGCTCTCGACTTCTTCATTTGAACACACAGAAAGAGAAGCAACACAATAGTTGCAGAGAGTATGCCTGAGAAATAGTTTGTGTAGGGAAAATAGAGAGTGTGAGCAATATTGTAGTGAGGTAGGAATCTTAAACGAGGGTTATTTCTTTTGAGTGTATAGTGGCCCCTGGAGTATTTTACTCGGACTATTGGGTGTAAAATTGCTCATTATAGTGGATTACTTTGCTCCTCTCGGGCTCGTGGTTTTTTCCCTTATTCAGAAGGGTTTTCCACGTTAAAAATCTTTGTGCTCTTGTTGTTCCTTTTTATTCTTGTTGATTACCGCATCTCGATACTACATTATTGTTTCGCTGTTATTACCGTGAATATTATTTCTGTGGAGAATTTATTCCCAACACCAATGACATCAACGGTAGGAGGTGGTGTAGGGACATCTACGGTGAGAATCGTGCCACCAAGGATCAACTCATAACCCCCTGGACTTTCGCTGTTTCCGGGTACTGAAGTTCGAAACAAGTTCTCTTGGTCATCACCTCCACCTCGCTGAGGCGGACTTAACTTATAAGTTACTTATAACTTATGAATCTTACGTGAACTCAGTAACTTTTGTTCAGTTATATATATTAAAAATTCACTAAATATCTAATAATATAATTATTTAAATATGATTTCAACTATTACGTGAACTCAATGTGTATATCTATCTGGTGCTGTTGGTACCTTATGTTTTAGAAGTTTGAGTAGATAGATAAAAAAAATTTATCTTGGATGTACAAAGTGATTTTTCGGCAAGTGGATTCGGATGAACCCCTTTTCTTCCCCTCTAGCTCCGCTCCTAATATACAGCTTCAACTACTTGTTAAGACTTTGTTAGTATGCTCATTTTTTTCTGATTATGTTGGGAGTTTTTCTATTTACACTACACTATATGTTATTAGTGAAGCGTGAACGCCCTATCTGTTGAAAAGGGACTTTTCTTGCTCGTTGGCACTGTTTTTTAGCTACAATCAGAGGCAGAAATCTTGTATATGTTTATGCTTGTACCTTGAAAATAATTATATAAATAACTTGACACCCTCATGGACACTAAAAGTCTTTAGAGGCACTCGCCAAGTAAAATAATGGTGCCCTTCTCGCGTTAAAATTCTGAGTCCGTCTCTGATTACAACTATGGCCAAATCTGAAGGTTGTATATTTACTTTTGCTTGGTAAAATCAGTGGTTACAACTTGTGGAGCAAAGAGCTTGCATTTAATGAGAGAGAAAGAGATGTGAATTACTTGCGAGGCCTTCCGCCTGCGGTTATCTCCCAGGAGCTTAAGGTACATAAATTGCTTCAGGTTACAAGGTAGTACGTGGTCGTTCGGTTTGAATACGGCTTATGCCGGGATAAGTTATGCCGTGATTAGTTATATTGATATGTGTTTTATCCATTGTTTGGTATGTTGTATTAAAAATGACAATTGCATAATTTCTAAGAAGAAAGTATAAATTATCTCGGCACTAATTACCCCACCTTCTACAAGGTATAAGTTTTTCCGGTACTAATTTTAATCCCGAATAATTTATACCAGGTTTGCTAACTAAATTAAACAAAATATTAAGGTGTTATTAAATTTGTATACCAGCAATATACCATCTTATACCTCATCCCAAACAACCCCTACAGAAAAGATTGATGCAGAGTCTTCGCCAATATGATGTCCCTTTGCTTAAATATGTCGCCATGATGGAACTACAGGTATTACTATAAACCAAATGCTTGAATCCAGAACCGAGTTATGGATTTAATTACGCGTCCAGTTTTGCTATTATTTACTTATCGCAAGTACAAGTAGGTGAGGTGCATTTGAATTTTAATTTCGCAGGGTTTATACATCAGTTTGAAAGAAAAGTATGGTACTTCTATAAGTCAAGTTAAAGCTTATTAACTGCTTTAGTGTGAAAATAATTTAAACTAAAGCTTTAAGTATTTATTTGCAGAGGAAGGTTCCTTGAGTTATTGAAAAACTGGCCAGAAAAGAAAATACAAGTCATTGTTGTTACTGATGGTGATAGAATTCCGGGGCTTGGAGACCTTGGCTGCCAGGTAATGCGCCTCGACATATATCCTAGTGTGCCGAAAATTTGCACTGCGTATATAGGTAAAATATTACATTTTAGAGGTATATAACACATATTGAACACCCTTTATCGGGAAATTTTTCACTTCTTTCAAATTTGAATACGCTTGGGAAAATTTCTAGCTTCGCCACTGTCGTTAAGGTTTGATCAATGAGCTCTCTACACGTGAAATACCACGCTGATACACATTTTGTATGATTCTTAACACTTTGCCAAAAAAGTTTAGGCCATTAAGCCGATTGCTTTAATTGGAACATCTGGAGTTGGAAGAACATTTACTAAGGAAGTGATCGATTGAGGCCATGACCTCTATAAACAAGGTGCTGCATTTCCCCAACTCCCTTTCTGCTATCTCCAAAAAGACTTCTCTTGCGCTAATGACTAAAATAATCTGCAGAGACCTCTCGTTATGGCTCTCTCGAACCCAACTGCACAATCTGAAATTCAGATGCCACCCGACCAATTTCGTGGCCTAAAACTAAACTTTATGAGAGGCCTTAATTTTTTTTAATAATACAGAATATTTTATTTTTATTTGAAGTCTATATTTTCTAAAAAATTTTAGATGCAAAGTTATTATGATTTTTTTATAATCAATCTCTCCTAATAAGTCTTTCTCAATTGACAATATAACTAATTCATTTAATATCTTTGAGACACAGTTTTATCAATTTTAATTTTGAAACACTTTTTTCCGCTGAAGCAATAGTAATAGGAGTTATTAAAATTATTCTATAAGTAATATAGGCATTTGGAAAATAATCAAACCTTTTTATTTGATTGAGTATATCAATTAGATTTTTATATCTTCTAATTGTACTATTTTCCTTAATATTTTTAATCCAGAAAATAAACCTAAACTATCAATATCGGGTTGATTATTATGATTTAAGGAGCATTCAAGATGAAGGCAATATTTTTTCGAATTTCATCAACTAGTGATCTTAGTTTTTACCGCTAAATAGAAAACCAAAAGTATTTTCATATCACTACAAGAACTTTGACTTTTAACGACCAAATTCTAACGAAGGGATTTGAAACCGGTCATTAAAGTGTATCTACTACGACCAATTTTTTTTTCGGTCATCAAAACCAATTTTAAGAGTAATATTAGCGAAAGGATAATTTTTGGTCCTTAAAAATCATAAATTCCAGACGTTAAATAGAAAATTGGGCGCTATTTTTTTCCCTTTTTTTGCACAACCCACAATCAGCCCACGCACCCCTCAACTCTCTTCCCTCCCCCNTATTCTCCCTCTCATCAAGGTAATTAGCTCTAAACTTGTAGTAAATTATTGTGAAATTGGGCACTTTTTTTAATGTTATTAGTTCTCTCTCTGTTTTTCAAATATTGTGTTTCTTCTTATAATTACATATGCTCCAAAGTTCAACCTCGTGATTGTTTTGACATTATGCGTAAGGAGGATGGTGATGTAGAGGAGTTAGATAATTCTACACAAATGAAAAGGAAAAGAACTTATTAAGATTTGTAACTTCATCACATTTGCTTTTAATTTATTAAATTCTTTTTGATGTTCATACTGGACTCATTAGATTAGCACGTTCAGTTGCAGAGGAAAGGTCTCTTAAACTCCATCAATTGAGTGGTTGCTTATTAACTGATTAAATATTCATATATGATAAAATTGGCTTGCTAAATATTTGTACCTCTAAGTTTCTTGTATTATTTGTTTCTGCCAATTTTGTGGAATTCTTCTTTCCTAGATTCACGGTTATTTTCTGTGCACAATGATCCACCTTCATCTGTGTCAATATACCTACTTGTGTTGCTACTATTAACTCTTTGTACCAAAGGATTGTTCGCGAATGGATAATTTTCACTTTCACGGCTCCTTGTACTAGTCAGGGGCTTCTTAAGGTTTGTTATTCCATCACTTTCGAGTTTCATGACAATGTTGTGTTTTTTCCCTTTGTATAATATTTTTCAAGTATGTTTGTTTGCTTGTGCATATGCTCTTGCTAAGGGATTGATGCACTTTTCTTAGAGTGCAAAATGAATATTTGGGTCTCTCTCTCCGCTATAATACAGGCGGACAAGGATTATTTTATTGAAAAAACATCACTAGTCTTTTAACATTGGTAAACACATTATCTTTTTTATGTAGGAGTAAATATATTGTGTGTTGATGGTATTTTAGCTTTATTTAGTGTTGATGGTATTTTATGTAGGAGTAAATATTATTACTTGTTATCAGTGCTTCTTCCATCTTCTTTAGCCGAGGGTCTATCGAAAAAAGTCTCTTTGTATCTTTCAAATATTATTTCTTGTTAATACATTTAGGTCGTAATGCACTCTCATGTCTCAAAATAGTCAAAGTGCTAGTTGGCAGCACTTTTCTTATTGACAAATTGCTGAACTATTTTTTCTTGTCGAGGTAGCTTAACAATACTCTGCTTTCTTTTGTTGTATTGGGTTGATATGAATCCATAAAAATCTCAGAAGTTTGAAATGGAATCAACTTCGAAGACTGTTAAGCATTCATACGTTGCACCTGGCGCCTTAGCAAGGAGACGAGGGCAAAGCTTCAAAACTTTGGGTTCGGTAAGAGTAAATGCTGAACAGAGACTCCCGATTGGCAAAAGTAAAAATCGTAATGCAGCAGCTTCTTATCTGAATGAGCTAGCTCAGAATAAGAGTCTTGCACCTCCAAGTTTTGATCCAGTAGAAGATGATGTTTCCCTCCTGCAAGAAGTTGAAGTGATGCAAGACACTCAGAGAAACGAAATAAGTATTCTGTTTCAAGTTGTAATATATTTTTTTGTTGTTATTGCCGTGGCACTGTTTTATTGTTTGACTTAAATTTGAAATTAGCAGGTCCGTTTGAATCTGAAAAGGCAAAAAAAGTGAGGAAAGAACAGGTGTAAAAATGTTCTTGGACTCAAAGTTGGAGAAAAGTTGAGCGTCACTTTCTACCACAATCGAGTTGTTGGGAAGAATTAAACCTCATTTGTGAGACACTTAGGAATATTAGTTCGTGACCGTAATATGTGCTCATTGTGGGTACACTCATGGGCTCACATCGAAGAATATAAGCTGGACCATATGTGGGAAGCTGTTATTGTAAGAATTTAAAGTATTACCTTGTTGTTTTGCCTTTTCCTTTTCTTCTTTCACAAATAAAAAGAAAATGATAGTTACATCATTGCATCTATCGAGTTCTTTTTTTTGGTTTGTAAGAATTCAAAAAGGAAATTAAATGAGTAGAAACATATAGTTTATTCTGCTTTCCAAAAAAAACCCAATATCCTATTTCTTATGCATCATAAATTGAGAAAAATATACATTTTTCTTTAACATCTAAAGATAAATAAATAAATAAAAACATGAAATTCCTCCTCACTGGGCAGGAAGTGAGACTTAGGGAGATGGACAAGAAATTGTGTAAGATAAGTTTGATGTGTTTGTAATGACACATCAAACTTTTTTGGGCAAACTGTATGAGATAAATTTGACTTCACTCTCTATAGTCATATCCAATTTTTCTTGGACAAGTTATAGATGGTGTACTCTCATTAAGAGTAATTCAACTATGGCATTTCCAAGACATACTGAATACCACTAGGAATAGTAAGTTGAAAGTAGAAATTCATCAGCATATTGTCTTCTATTTCACTTATAGTAAGGTGTCAGTTGGTACAATATTAGAGTATATTTCAGGTTACATGATTCTTTATAGTTATATTAGGTGACTTGATTGACATTCGAGATTACTTACTATTGAATGCCACTAGGAATTCTATATGCAGAAGTGGAAACTCCTCAGCATATATAGATGCAGTCTTTTAGTTTCATTTACAGTACGCCTGTAGGGACCAAGCTGGAAACTTGTTACTCATACTTTGCCTACCAAATTTGTCAATTAGTAAAAGAAGGCTTTGCTGCTAACTCTTATAGTAGCGGACTCTAACCGTAGACCTTCTCAGTAAAACAGATCAAACTTATTATTATTAAATGATCTGAACTGTTTCAAAGACCCAACATGCATTTTTTTTGCATCGGGCTCTTTCATTAACTGATCCTGCTTTCCTACATAAGATAGAGCGGAAATGCATGTAGAGAATGTTGTGCTTATTGTACAACCACGAATGAATATGTGTCTTCTCCTTTCCATGGAGTTTTTCTCATTTATTAACATTTGTTCCTTAAGATTCATATTGTTATGAGTGCATAAACTGATCGACCAATGAAAATCTTTGATGCTTTCATTCGTTTAGTCTTTAAGTTAGAGTACATAGAGAAATGATTAAGGATACCATCCAAATATCAGTTCCGTTATTGAGTAATAATTAAGATCCAGAATGAGATTTTTCCTCCTGATGAAAGTTTTTGCTAGAGATGGAAACCGACAAATATAAAGAACACATCTACAAATCATATTGATGAATCGGATCTCTTCTCTTGTTGTATTGGAAATGTTCATATAAGATCACATTATGATGTTGAGCATGTTTTCACATTTAAAAATCACGTCATTTTAAGAGATAAATTAATTTGTCAGTAATAACTCTCAAATATTTAATTTCATATTGTTGGTTCAATTTTTCTTTTTTGTTTATTTAAAACTTTTGAGTTACATGTTTGATGATATTCTTAAAATATTATAGGATAAATTTGATAGTGCTGACATAAATGGTCAAAGAGATAATGTCTTGAAACATATGAGAAGGTTATGGAACAATTGGAGAGGATGTGTAATAATGTCTTGAAACATATGAGAAGGTTATGGAACAATTGGAGAGGATCGCTGCACATGATTGTGAAGTCTTAGCCATTGCGCGATGTTCTAAAGGATGTGCCAGAGGGAGTCGACAAGACTGATTGGGAATGGTTGGTCAAGGAGAACTTCTTATCTGAAAAGTTTAAGGTATGACTTCATAAATATTTATAGCATCTTTTTAAGCAGCATACTACACCTTCTATTTTTTGTTGTTGTTGTAGGAAAGAAGTACGAGAAACTCAGTGAATAGGTCTAAGTTGATTATGCCTCATCGTACGGGTAGCAAGCCTATCAGAGAGATTATTTATGAGCTAGTAAGTAAATCCTGCTATTGTATTAAGAAACCCCCTCTTTGCTTAAAAGAAGTTGTTTGACTTGTTTATTTAAATGCAAAGGGAGGCAAAGACGGTAATCCACCAGATATGGCGACTATTTTCTTTGAGACTCATAAGAAGGACGATAAGCTTGTCGAACCTGAAACCAATGAAAAATATGTATGTTGATTAATGAATTTCATTTTACACTCTTCCTTTATCAAAGTATTGCATTATTTCAAAGATCATAATCTTTTAGGCTGAAATTCAAGAACTGGTACAATCCGAGCAGTCTCTTACAAACATTGAGGTTGTAGAAAGGTGCTTAGGACCTCAATGCAAGAGCAATGTGGTTGGATTTTTGGGTGGGATAACCGCTAAGGAGTTAAAAGGCGGTAATTCCTCTAAGGCTGCACTGTTGAATGAGCTGAATGCAACTCGAAAAGAAAATCTATCACTAAAAAGACGCCTGGATAACTTGAAGAATACAGTAGCACAACTTGCAAGCACATACTCTGGTCAGCCTTCATCAACACCATCTTCAACTGAACCAGATACAAGCATTTGAAAGGTTAGTAAACTTTTACCAACTTTTTACAATTATCACATGTCATATTAATTTATTTAGCCACCTCATCACTTTCTATTGTCATGTTATGCTTTTTACGGGAAATTAAGTATATGTATGAAGATTAAGTTTGTGTTAAGAGAAAAAGAGGTTAGTGGCACTGCCGATTCAATTAGAATCACTACATCTCTCAATTGTCATGCAATGTAACTGCATAAAACTAAAGTATCATGGCATCATTTGATTCTGAATAAAAGATTAAATAATCCCTGGTATCTATATTTTTTCTAAGAATAGAAAGCTTCTTGGAACATCAGGATTAGAAAGGAGCTAAATTAGGTTGAGAACCTTAAATTCACCTGGCACACCCTGGGTTCCAGGATGACCTGATATGCTACAGTTGAGATCAACTTCTGAGAAACACACATAGGTACCTTCTCTAGCCTTTTCAGGCATGATCAATTGCCATAAATATAATGGCTATACCCCAGGAAGGTTAAAATGGAGAGAATACAAAAGTATAACTTAAACTTGTACTAATCCTAAATGTCTAGAACAAGTATGCAAAACAAGATAAGTCCACTGCAAACTCTTTAACTCCCCAAAAAAGCTAATTAATCATCAGACTTGTAAATCAATACATACTGGAAACTGCATTTAGTTGTTATCAATAGCCTTCCACCAACTCTCGGTATCCCTGTATCCATATTAAGGGACCTAGGAAAATCAACCACCTCAACATGCATTCTTGCTTTGTTTACCCGAGTTCATATATCATAGGCAAAACAACATATCTTTTCGATCTACTATGACTCATCATGAAGAAAGCAATGCTTAGTAAAAAAGTGTCGTGTTTACTTTAGATAATCGGCCTCCTCCACTACTAAATTAGGTTTCTACTTCATTAGGTACATAAAATATATAACCCAAGCTCAAAAATGGGTACTACAACAGTTGAGAATCTAAAGACATTGTTAGAATAACCTTTCCATCACAGAGCTACCGGTTACTTGCACAATATTATTTCTACTCAGAAATAGCAAATTATTGCACTCTTTGTTTCCTCTTTCTCAAGTATAATTGCAGCATAACAATAGAACCCAAATATAACCCCCCGTTTAAGAAATACTATCACGTCTTTCAAGACCAAAATAATTTCATGTCAGAGGTCGTTTTAGCAACTTAAGTGGCTAAAAGGAATTGTTTCTTGTTTGATTTTTTTTTTAATGTAATTATGTGTACTGATATGTTTTGTTTGCTTTTAATTATTTCTGGTTTTAGGAACTTATCTCTTTATTGTTATTGTCTCCTCCCTCCTCCCCCCCCCCCTNCTTATGCTTTAGATTTATAATCGCCAAGTTATATTTATTTACTCCAGTTGTTCAATTAACATGGTGACTAGATTTATTCATTTATTTTTTTAAATAAAATAGTTAGAGAAGTTTTTACTATACTGACATGAGCTTGTTCTTTTAACAGATTAAAAAGTTGAAGAATGAAGATGTCATTGAAGAAAACAAAGCAAATTGATGCATATCATATTTTATAGCTTTCTTAGTGGTTGTGCAGGGATGTTGTCATTTGTACATATGTTGAAATTTCATTTTCTCTCTTTTAGGAGTTGATAGTAAGAAAAACATACAATTTAGATGGGTATATATTCTAGTAATGTGTTGTTTTACAAGTTCTTTCTAATTGACAAATTAATTTTATGTGAATACATGTGGTTATTTATTAATTTTTCTAATGTGTGTGTAAAATTATATGGAATAACAAATAATATTGCGCAAACACAGGGAAAAATTTATGAATTATCTAATTGCATTTATTAAAATTTCATATTAGCGGAGGAAAATATGGTCTTTACAACTATTTAATGATTGGATTGTCATATTGTGAACATGTATTAGCGAAAAAATTGGTTGTTAAAAATATTATCGTTAAAAGTAACATATAATTTGTTAACTCTCTGTATTTGTAAAACAATTCTGGAAATAATAAAATAAATAAATAAATAA